>CAAE01007100.1:3533-15313 GCA_000180735.1 Tetraodon nigroviridis | reverse complement strand
CCACAGCTCGCACACTGAAGCATCTTCAGGTTCCACCTGCAGCCCAACATGGAGACAAAAGCACGAGAAGAACACGAATGGGCGACGTGTCTGACTAGTTCCTTTTTATACACACATTAACAAAAGCGGAGACTGGAGAGGGCAGCTGGCGTGTGTTTTGGTAGGGGTGTTGACGCGGCAGACATCTCTCTCGATATTAATCTAAAAAATTTAAAAAACCAGCACCGAAGAAATAGAGACTTGCTCCAAATCACGTTTGCCAACGGAAGAAAATTGTGCAAGTCAGTTTCCTGATGTGTTACACAAAAGTAGTAAATGGTTTTGCACCGTGTTAAATATTTTGGAAAGTGATTAACAGTTTCTTTATGAGAACACAAGGGAGAAGGAGAGAGAAAGAGAGGGAGCGAGAGAGAGAGAGATGGTCAGTATGGCAGGTAAATGAACCTAACTACCAATTAAAACTGAAACTGGAATTAATGAACCACATGTAGAGCTTTTTTAGCAGAGTTTTTACACCAAAACCCTCAACCCAAAAGCATACAAAATGCTGTAAACTTGGCCTTTACCTCATAACGCGTCATATAACAATCGAAATAGATGTGGCATTTTGTGTAAGATCCCTTCTGCAACGTCTTTGCAAAATTTCGCGAATGTCACCACAACTTTGGGAAACACAACGGCCACTAAATCAGACATTTTAGGCTGCAACAAATGCAAAAGCCTGGGAAATCCTGGAGGCATGGAATAATGAAAAAAAACAATAACAATCTGGAGAAAACATTCACTTGCATGAAATTAAGCACAAGATTCAAAGAGCTTAGGCATCCAACGGTTTCACATTTGTACCTGATCAGTTTCAGCTTCCAAGCGACTATTTTCATTCCCGGAGTGAAGGTTTGAGTCAGACAAAATGGGTGAAACATGCAATTGTTTATGAACCGAGAGAAGATGAGCTGTAGGTGAAGTGGAAGAAAGCGTGACTCACTCTCCGGGTCCAGCGCAGTAACAGTAGCACTGCTGCTGATTGGTGAGGTGCTGCGGATCCCAGTCCAAGGACGACAGCTGGTAGGGGAGCCGCAGTTTCATTAATTGCATAAGTTGTGCAAAGCGTCCCCGTTTGAGGGCCCCACCTCTCTGAAGAAACAACATTTAGCAAACGTTAATCAATGGTCACATCAGTGCAGCTGGGGAGACAGAAGACATTCGAGCAGAAGGGGGCAACCTGAGGCCCAGGGGCCACATGTGGCCCGATGAACTATTTAATCTGGCCCGCAGAGCCTTGACAATCATTTCTGAAGAGAGTTGTCAGCTCGATTGGTTGGAAAAAGGTTCAGACCCCCTCTTCAGCTAGCATGCTAGCATGTCCTCTCAAGAAGGTGGGGCCAAACATCTTTTGCGTCTTCATCATCCGTCTCTCGTTGGACCAATTTACAGGCTCTTCTACAAAGTTTCCCAGTCAATAGTACACTGGTTCCTGGAGAGTTTTTAGAAAGTAATTTCCACAATAAACAAATTTGCAAAATTGCAACTTTTTTGAACTTTTCGTGATTCAAATACATGTTACGGCCTGTTACGGCCTGCTTGCACTCTTGATAAACCTCCCCCAACTGTGTGGTGGCAGATGCATAAGGTGCTTGACATTTAGTTGGCATGAGGCTTGAAATAAACCCGACTTTTTAGATGACAAAAAAAAAAAATGGCAGAAATAGCAAAAGCGATCAGGAATCAAAACAAAACAACTACAGTTTAAGAACGCGGTCTTTGAAGTAGACTGATTCTGGACCAGAGTCCTTTGGCCAATTAAGACACAAAGCACAGCACTTTTTAAGTTTACCCAGTCAGGATACAAAACCCAGTGGGCAGCAGAATTCAGACATCGAATCGCAGACTTAGAATTTAGAGATGGAGCACTTTAAACAACAACACCAAAAAACAAAAAACCAACCCCAGAGGGACCGCAGAAGGTGGCGAGGGAACACGTGACATCGAGCCTGATTTTTAGTCAGCCTCCGATCCTCAATTAGGGGGTTCGTTTCCTGCACCACCTGGCCGGCCCCTTTATCAAGATCTACAACCCAACGTGGCCCTTCGGGCTAAATAATCACCCGCCCCGCTTGAGAGGGAAGGATGGGACAAGGTCTCGTATCGCTGCCGACCATCTGCCAGAGATAGCAGACATCTGGACGCTCGCTCTCTCGAAAGTCATTCCTCATCTCGCATCTGCAGGAAGTGACCTGAGATCAGCTCCCGACCAACATCAGCGTAATCAGCTTCACTCTCATTGATTCTTCGCCACTTCTCACACACAAAGGGAAACTTTTGCCTGAAAAAAGTGCATTTTCTCCCTCACGCGGACATAAACTGCCTGCCGAGCGACAGGAGGTTTTTTTTTGGGGGGGGTTTGTAGATGAGGCGAGTGATTGACAACCTGACCTTGGTGGAGACTGCAAAGACACACTGGCGACATATCCAGGAATCGCTGTCACTTTCCAGTTCGATGGTGGGTGTGTGGCACTCTGGATGATAACCTGGAATGGAAACCGGACACACACACACACACACAGATTTTGATGTGTGTTTCCAAAGGATGTTAAGCTGCTCGTTATTTAAAACCTCTGCTGGTTTGCCGTAGCAGCAGGCACACACATTTATTATTACTTCCATCCCAAAAGCAGGAGGCCCATTTGTCGTCTTTTCCTGCTGGCAAACCTGCTAACATCCATCAGAAAAGCTCTTCAGACCTTTATTTTGTTATATTTCACTTCACCAGAACTTTTATAGTCGAAGGTTGCCATCCACCGAACAGAAAATAATATTTCCTTCACCCACTCGGAGCAGTTTGTCCTTTTTTAGAAGACAGAACAATTATTTCTGTCCTGAACTTGAAATCTTCTACCACCACTGACATAGAGTGAAGTAGGTAAATGAGATTACCTGAGTTTGTTCTTAGAAACAGTCATGCACAGAAGACTGGGGACTTTATGCAAGTAAATACAGATCCATTGAAGAGTGACACGGACGGACAGCGACGTAACTCCGTCACACGATCAATCTCTTTTCCTCACCGTGGTGACATTTAAGACAGTTTATGAGAGGTTCCTTCAGAGGAGGAGCGTCACAAACGCAGCAGATGTCCTCCACTCCAGCAGCAACTGAGACAAACGGTAGCAGACCCGGGTTCCGGGGCGATGGAGGGAGGGGGAAAAAGCAAAGAACCCGTCAACGGCGTGATTTATGCATATCGACACGGCAGTAACTCATCCACATTGATTCCCATTAACGTTTCACTCGTCCCAGCGTCTCCCGCGCTCCTGTTGCCTCGGTTTTGCGGGGGGGGGATGGTAATTGATCTTAACAAGGCTATAACTTCCCCTTTCATTTCCCCGAGGAGTCGTTAGGAGGACAAACTTTCAAAAAGACTCAAACATCCCAGGTTCCTCCCCTCACCGAGGACTAAAAAAAAGGCTTTTTTTTTAATTTCTCACTTTCTGAGTGGGTCAAACGTCTCTGACCTGCTAAAAACCCAAAGCGGGAGCTTCCCCCCCCCCCCCCCCACATATAAAGTGCCTCCAACAAGAAGTCCTCTATGTTCTACAGGCGGCAGGCGGGAAACGAGTGTGTGTTTGGGTTTTCTTACATGAGTGGATATCTTTTCTCAGAACCCAGAACTCGGAGTTGTCCTCAAATCTCACCAGGCAGCATTGCTTGACTCCATCGACCTAAAAGAGGCAAAAAGTGACTCAAACAACAAGAAATCGTTCAATTACGGGGTTGGACGGGTGCCACTCGGACTGGAACACACATTTCACACCCTCCACGCGCCCCCTTTGTTGGATCTACTTACTCTTTTTATATTTCCGAGATACAGAAGTCCGTCGCTCCATCGAGCCAACACGTCGTCGCCTTCGCTGACTCTGCCCATCCTGGGGAGAGAGGAGAGAGCGGGGCTGCTGCAAAACCCCATTTATCTGCTGCAAACTTTGCTGCCATGGCTGACAGGGAGGTTTATGTCACCTGCATTTCAGAGAGATGGAATCCAGGATACACCCCCTCCCCCCTCCACACACACGTACAAACACACACACACTTACCTCTCCAGACAACAATGACACCCTGTATTCAAAGATGAGAGCACACAAGCAGGATAGATGGATACTGCACACACGCCTGTGCCACCCATAACACACACGCACGCACGCACGCACACACACGAGGAGAAACTATGATGCAATGCTGTTTGGGTGAGCAAAGATCAGTCAGCCACTTTACTGCCTTTTTCAAAATGACGGAAAAAAAAAAACATTGAAAAGATGCAGAAAATGACAGCCGCGCGTCCCGCATTTGTTCTCGTGCACGCCCCGGGCCACGGACACGCAGGATAACGTCCGCGCACGTCGCTTTCCGGCGACTTGGGGACGACACCGCGGTGACACGGTGGCCCGGTAATGGCTACCTGCCAGCCCGCACTCGCTCCCGACGGGGCGCAACACAAACAAACAGGAGGAGGGAGAAGGAGCCGGAAGGCTGCACGGGAACCGGAGGGATCCGCGGCCGCGCGGACGCGCAGCCTGCGCGCTCGCCAAAAGTGGCTGACGTGCACGCGGTCCGTCCGTGCGCGGCGCTGGCTGTCAGTCAAGACTGACCGTGCGTCCGTTGTCTCGCTCTTTAGTTTGTTCAGTCCTCTCCAGCTGTGTCCATGTCCCCCCCCCACGCGTGGACTCCCGTTTCCACCTTGGTGCTAACAGGGCATCTCTCCCTCTCTCTCTCTCTCTCTCTCTCTCCCTCTCTCTCTCTCTCTCTCTCCCTCTCTCTCTCTCTCAGAGCAGCGCCGGAACCGCTAGAGACGCCATCATCCCTGTCTCCTGCTGACGATACGACTTGTTATGACGCAGACATAAAACACCGAGGTGCGGAGGGAGGAGAGGAAGAGAGGGAGGGAGGGAGGCGCGTTCGGGTGGGTGCGTGCGTGGGTGGGGGGACCCGGCGGCGGTGGCGCACCCACGGAGACGGCACCCTCCCGACGGTGGAACTGACCCCAAATCCTTTGCGACAAGGTGCGATGATGATGATGATGATGATGATGTTGTCTGGCGGCGGGATGGAGGGAGGGAAGGAGGGAGGGAGGGGCAGAGGTGTGATACCAGCGGCGCGTCGTGTGACGAGCGTGGGGGGGCGGTCAGGGTTGACCTCCTCGGCCATTTGCGTCCATCAGGCGCCAGAAGCAGCAGGGAAAAAGTTTTCAACTCCAGGCGCAACTTCCCCTCAGCAACGAGACGAATGGCGGCTGTTCACGACCGCGACGGGCGGATGGAACCAGGGAGACGGAGGACAGGAGAGCCTCCCCGAAGCCTGAAACGGGATGTCTGGTCCAGAGGCGACCAGAAAAAAAACGGGGTCAAATAACATTCGAAACTGTCCATTATTATCAGTTAAATAAACTTATTTACAGTCGCGGTGAGAAAAGCGTCGCCTTCATTCACCCGGAGCCCAACGTGTTGTGTTTATGTCGGGTTTTTTTTTTAGCTTTATTTACAATATCTGCCCCAGAGTCTGAGAAAAGAGGTAAAAGTGGGGGATTTGAGTACGTTTACAATCGCGAAAAAATAGAAATCAGTAAAAACGCGTCGTGGCTGAGTCGCTGAAACTGTGAATCGGTTTTAGAAAGATGATGTTTAACAACTGGAAGCGGAGGAAAAATAACTGTACAGACGGGGAAAAGGGACTTGCAGAGGTGGCGTTGGTCGGTGTGCGTCGGGGGTGACGTCATCACGCTGTGCGCGCGTGTGTGTGATAAGTGTGTGTGTGTGTGTGTGATAGGTGTGTTATTTCTCACGTCGTGTCAGAATGCAACGACATTTTTGATGCAACTCGGGCAGCTCGGGAGGAAGTTCCTCCGCCGGAGGCTTTTATATTTCTGGAAATCGGGCTCCCCCCAACTGGTGCGCGAGTAGCGGGGGGCCACCTCCGTGGGGGGGCAGATAAGCGGCCTGGGGGCCAACCGCGTGTGTTGGAAGAGATAAACTTCACTTTAACCTCAAAAAAAAGCTGCGAAAATGGGACCAAATCAAGAAAATGACCTAGTTTATCAACAGCAACTAAAGTCAAGATACAGACGCGCCGTGGTCCTTAAACGAGTTAGAGTCGAGGATAAATCTAAAAAAATGCAAATTATTTTATTTCAAAATAACTAAATTGAAGCGAGACCCCGGGGCCGCCGCCACCAACCGGATCCGTGTTACGCAAATACGTTCCAGGAACTGAGAAAAGAGAGAGAGAGAGAGAGAGAGAGAGAGAGAGAGAGAGAGAGAGAGCGAGAGAGAGAGAGAGAGAGGGAGAGAGAGAGGAGGAACCAACGGCGGCAGGAGTCTGAACACTCGGCCAGTGTTGGCCGACAGTGACGCGGAGGGAGGGCGGCCGGCTGCGGGGGCCAGGGTGATGACGGAGCCGCGTCGGTGGTGGTGACAGCTGGGCGCGACCCTGCTCGGGAGCCGGCCGGTGGAAGCAGCAGCTCCGCGGCGGCAGAGCCGCGTCCCCTCGGCTCAGCAGCCCGGGACGCGGAGGGACCCTCCCGGAGGCCAGTAGGTGGAACAGGAATGCCTTTCCTCAACAGTGAGGCTTTACATTTCAAACGCCTCAGAGGCTCTGCAAGGTGCGTGCGTGCGTGCGTGTGTGTGTGTGCGTGTGTGTGCGTGTGGTCGGAGGTCAACACACGTTTCACCGCTTTCCTGACACGAGCGCAGTCCACCACTCTGCGGCTGTTGTGCAGAAAAACAGCATTATGAGCCATTACTGTCCGATGTGACGTCTGAGGCTTTTTACCTCCGGCTCTCTCCTCCAACAGGGCAACACCGTTCTGGGGTTATTTAAAGTTGAAAAGAAGCTGCAAACGTCCCATTGTTTATTGAAGTGTAACTCCCTCCTGGTTTTTTCCATACGTCCACCCCTGCTCCTCTCTCCGTCGCCAGTGTTTAGAAGTGTATCTCCATGACAATCTAAATACCAAAGAATGGAAACAGGAGAACAAGGAAGTGTTTGCATTGCAAATCCTGACAGGACACAGTACTAGTTTCAGCTTACTGAGGCCTGAGGCTTCAATTTCTGCCTGAAAACTTTACTAAACCAACGGGAGTGTCCACAGTAAACAACACGGTCACAATATATAGCTGTTATTAAGGCCGCAGTAGTTTATATATACTGTATTTTTGTAATAATAAATGTTCAGGCCAAGTCAGGAAGTTTCAAAAATGCTAAACACGCTGTTTTTAATTATTTTCCTAAAAAGTGAAACTTGGATAACATAATGGCTCATTCCACACACAGTGAACACACTTCAAGGCTTTTTTTGGTCCTGATTTTCATAATTTGTGGCTCACGGCTGATGGAAACCCCAACTGTGGTGGAAGAAGTGTGTGAAGTTGAATATTGTTCAGTGTCACACTCCACTCAGCTGGTTTATGGGTGTAAACCCTGAGGAGCCTCTGCTGTCGGGGTCAGGGATCCCCAGGGTGGCTCCACCCTTCCTGTTTGGGGCCGATCTATCAGCCACAGGTCATGGTGGGGAAGCCCCGGCCAGCCTGCTTCTGACAGGACGGTCCTAAACGCTGATCTGCAGCCAACAAAAAGCACCCTCACCTGATTCCCTGGATTCTCCAGGTGGCTCAAGGTGCAGCGGGGATGTGGGAAGCTAGCGGCGCCTAAAGTTGTGGGGGAACTGGGTCATGAGAAGGTGCGAGAAGGGCAGCTCAAGGCCTTTTACGATGACAGAGATAAGCGCCTCCGTGTTGAAATTTACAGCCGTCTCCTTGGGAACAGGGATGATCACAATGATCTTATTTAGGGCAAAAAAAGACTTGAAATATTTCATTTTGTAATGAAATTGAATTGTAATGAATTGATACAAAGTTGAAGTTTTACTTTTGTAAAGAAACAGAGAACTAAAGTTACGTTTTCATGTAGTTCGGTTCTTTCTGTGCAGGTCTGAGTAGCAAGTTTGTCACCCCTGCAGGCATTTTTGGTAAATTCTTGTAAAATAATTGTGGTCAGATTGATTGTATATGTCGCTATTATAAACAATAATGTTGCAAATTTGATCAAGATGATTGTTTTCTCAGGAAACTGTGACCCACTTTGTGAATTTCTTTGTCCAGGAGTTAGCGCTATGCTGTCTCGTGGCTTGCGTGCAAGTGGTTATGACCTGCCAGGGGCGGAGTCTACTGCAGTGCCTCTCATTGGCTACCGGCCCTTATCACATGACGACGGCAGCCTGGCTGACCATCTTGGGAGGGACAGCAGCAACAATAAACTGAGAACTGCGCAGGTAAGTCATCCTGTTGTCACGTGACAAGTCATGTGATGATGGAACATTTACCACAGAATTCTTTGTGGTTGATTTTTTTCCTGTTTGTTTGTGCAAATTTTTGGTTTTGGTATTGCTTTTTTTGTGTTATCTTTACTTCTTTCTGCTTTTTGTCTCTCCTCTGTGGGTGGCTCCTCCTTTCACTTTTGTCCATATGGTTTCCACCTGTCCTGCCCCACCTGTGTGTGGTCCTGGACATCTGTCAACCCTGTTAAAGGTTTCATCTTGTGTTTTGGTTTGATAATCCCAGAGTTTAGGTTTTTGTCATCCTATTAGCTACATCATATTGGAAAGTAGCTATGCTTTACACTTAGTCTTTAGTTTTCTATAAAGAAAAAAAAAAAGACAGTGGGCTTTTGTGTCAGCTCTCTCAGGATTTCTTGCCCTCGCTTTTAATGTTCCTAGCTCAGTTGTGCCTTCCAGTGTTTCCACTCTTAGATCCTTAGCGATCTCTAGTGCTTCCAGATCATCCGTGTATTTTCAGTGTTCCCAGTGTCCTTAGTGCAACCTTTAATTCTCCCCCGACTCCGAGTACCTGATGTTCTTTGATCTTAGCGCCGCGGGGCGACCCCAGTCAGTGTTCCAGTGCTAGCGCGGTCCATTCTGAATTCTGGCTGACTGCTCTCCCTGCTGGGGTTCTCAATGACTCCGCTCCTTGGGAAAGGCACTAGCCTGCAGCACTGCCCCTGGACTCTGTTGTGCCTTTAGCATACTTTGCTGCTGTCAGTGAAGTAGCTGGACCCTGCTGATGGACCATCCACCCGGGGGCTTTGGACTTGTCTTTAGTCCACAGGCTATTTGATAGATGATTTTTGGTTTATGTCTAAGTCAGGTGTGTCAGTTTTCCTGTTCTTTCTTGTGCTAAGAGTACAATGTAAGGACTTCCCTTTGTTCTCTTAAGCTCTCTGGCCAAGAGTCTTAGAACTTTTTATGCCCTGTCCCTGGGCCATTAGCCCAGAGGTGTTGGAATATAGATACCGCCTCAAGGCTCTTTGGGATTCACCCTAAATTGAATGACTTTTAGCCTAGTTCTGATTCTGAAAGAGCCGACTTGCTCCTGTGAGACAGCAGCTGCGGTAAATAATGGATGTGGTAGTTGATACATTATACATCTGTTTTCTCTATAAGCAATGACTCGCGGCACATGTTGGGTGCTTAATAATTTGATACTTGCCAATGTTCTCTAGTAGGTTGATGGATCGTGCAAGCAGAACGACTGTCTGATATGTTCTTTACGAGAACATAAATCACAATGTCAGCAGGTTGATTCTGAATATTTTGGCTTCTTTTGTGCTGTGTTGTATTTTCAGTCAATGCCAACAACCTGTGAGAAGTGCATGTTAGGATACAGACGTATCAAACACCTGTTTTAAACCTTTGATGGGTAAATGTGTTTACTGGCTTTACTTATCTCCGTTTCTAGGCATAAAAATCCTGACATATTAATGTTACACTGCTGGTTTAAGGGCACACCTAAAAAAGACTTCTGAGTCACTTTTCCGTGCTATTCCGACAGTGTATGTTCCAATAGCACAGTCTCAATTAAAGTTGCGAAATAATGTTAATCTGTGGGAATCTGGGAAAGAACATATGATCTTTGAACATATGATCTAAAGAACTAGGTTACGGAAAGACTTGTAGCTAAGAAACTGAGCAATTGCTTACAAACCCTCTGTTTAAAGGCAACACAGGACACATCCACAGGGGAACGGAAAGAAAGTTGGGAAGGGCGATGCTAGGCGATCACTTTTTAATGAAGTTTACAACATAATGACAACCTGATCTTTCACTTTCTAGGATTAAAAATGGGCTCCAACATATCTGCCGTGTTGGTGTGTGTTTTAAACAGGAGAAGCACAACAATAAAAATTAGTATATCTAGAAATCCGTTTAAGTATAAGTTGAATTGAAGGTTTTCTGAAATTGGAAGAAAAATAAAGAGTTCATTGCTTTTCTTCTTTCATGCACAATAGTTCAGGATGAAAGTTTGACCCAGTTTGAAATTATGATAGAAGGAAAGGGTCAGGAAAATAGCTTTGTACCATAGCAGCACATCCTGTTTCCTGTGTTTGTCTGCACTTATTATTTACTTCCTTTAACTGGGGTGGGACCATGTGGAACTCTTGGAAAAGACAGACAAGATTAAATAGTAAAATGAATAGAAAGATTTGTTCAATTAAAAACAAAGCGTAAACACAATATTGTCATTCAATCCATTTCCTAAATAAGGCTGTTTTGCAAAGCTCAGTTGGAACATATTCTAAAATGCTTTTAGGTGAAATTGTTGTTGAAAACACAATATTAATTGCAAATGGGTGCACAAATGGGTTTATTTTCCAACTTTGTCAGTTTACTGATATAAAAAAAGTCAGTTTTCTTTCTAGGATTACATGATAAGGTGATAAACTCTAACCCTAAACATGAGAGAGAAAGCTAATATGAGGGAAATAAATGTAGCTATAAATAAAACCTAAATTATGGAATCTTCCATTCAACGTTTAGCCCAGGGATGTCCAGACTATTCCACAAAGGGCCGTGTGGCTGCAAGCAAAGGCACACCGGACTGAAGTCATTAAATCACCTGACCTGCGTCTTCAGGCAGGTGCTTGGTCAAACTGTGTGCGCTTGATTGGTTGGAACAAGCACCTGCAGCCGCACGGCCCTTAGTTTGGACATCCCTGGTTTAGTCCCATCAGTGTCCCAATAAAGTCAAACATGGAACCTGCTTGCAGTATCAAAGTCAAGTTTATTATTGTTCACCTGAGCAAACAGTGGCGTTGGTGGGAAACAGGCTCCGTGTTTCACCTGTGCGCTTGCTGCAGGGGCGAGCCTTTTTATCCACTTAATTCTTGCATGTGGGGGGGTTTGAAATGCTTGCACGTTTCAGTGTGAGTACAATACATCTCCACCCTTGGCAGATTCACACTCATAGTTTAACTAACTAACATAATAATGTGTGTCACGTAGTGCATCTGTGAGAGCGGCTGAACCTCTACGGTTCCGTGCTGCGCTGAAACAGAAGTATTTCTGCTTGAGTTACTCCAACTTTGGCTGTTTGCATACAGGACTTTAAGACATGCTAACTAAAAATTGTGTTACTCCACTGCCTTTAAGTATGGCAGAAAATAGGGACCATTGCCTTAGAGGCTTTTGGGAAGTGAGGACATGTCCTCACGACTACACAGGCCTGGCGTAGTAGTAGTAGTTTTAAGGTTGAGGTTAGAATTGGGTTTAGGTTAAGGGTTAAGGTCGGAGGGTTCGTTGGGATGGTTGAGTTTAGGGTAAGGTACTGGGTACTACAATATGCCCATGAAAGTCCTCACAAAGACAGAGGTACAAGACTGTGGGTACACAGTTTGTAACACACACACACACCCACCAAACATGCAATGTAATTTGAGACCAAATAAACCCATGGGAACAC
>CAAE01007099.1:0-123743 GCA_000180735.1 Tetraodon nigroviridis | reverse complement strand
GCCCCGACGACCACTCTGGCCCTGACGCCGGCCCCCACGACCACTCTGGCCCCGACGCCGGCCCCCACGACCACTCTGGCCCCGACGACCACTCTGGCCCCGACGCCGTCCCCCACGACCACTCTGGCCCCGACGACCACTCTGGCCCCGACGCCGGCCCCCACGACCACTCTGGCCCCGACGCCGGCCCCGACGACCACGCCGGCCCCGACACCGGCCCCTACGACCACGCTGGCCCCGACGACCACTCTGGCCCCCACGCCGGCCCCGACGACCACTCTGGCCCCCACGCCGGCCCCGACGACCACTCTGGCCCCCACGCCGGCCCCGACGACCACTCTGGCCCCCACGCCGGCCCCCATGACCACTCTGCCCCCCACAACCACTCTGGCCCCGACGCCATCCCCCACGACCACGCTGGTCCCCACGCCGGCCCCCACGCCGGCCCCCGCGACCACAATGGCCCCGACGACCACGCTGGCCCCGACGCCGCCCCCGACGACCACTCTTGCCCCGACGACCCCTCCGGCCCCCCAGGACCCCTCCGGCTCCAGCCCCTCCGGCTCCGGCCACTCCGGCTCCGGCCACTCCGGCTCCGGCCACTCCGGCTCCGGCCACTCCGGCTCCAGCCACTCCGGCTCCGGCTCCCATGGCCACTCCGGCTCCGGCCACTCCGGCTCCGGCTCCCACGGCCACTCCGGCTCCCACGGCCACTCCGGCTCCCACGGCCACTCTGGCTCCGGCCACTCCGGCTCCCACGGCCACTCCGGCTCCAGCCACTCCGGCTCCGGCTCCCATGGCCACTCCGGCTCCGGCCACTCCGGCTCCGGCTCCCACGGCCACTCCGGCTCCCACAGCCACTCCGGCTCCCACGGCCACTCCGGCTCCGGCCACTCCGGCTCCCACGGCCACTCCGGCTCCGGCGCCAGCACTGGCTCCGGCCACTCTGGCTCCGGCTCCCACTCCGGCTCCGGCACCGGCCACTCCGGCTCCCACGGCCACTCTGGCTCCGGCACCGGCTCCGGCCACTCTGGCTCCGGCTCCGGCTCCCACGGCCACTCCGGCTCTGGCCACTCCGGCTCTGGCCACTCCGGCTCCGGCCACTCCGGCTCCCACGGCCACTCCGGCTCCAGCCACTCCGGCTCTGGCCACTCTGGCTCTGGCGCCGGCTCCGGCTCCCACGGCCACTCCGGCACCGGCTCCGGCCACTCCGGCTCCGGCGCCGGCTCCGGCTCCCACGGCCACTCCGGCACCGGCTCCGGCCACTCCGGCTCCGGCTCCCACGGCCACTCCGGCTCCGGCCACTCCGGCGCCGGCTCCCATGGCCACTCCGGCACCGGCTCCGGCCACTCCAGCTCCGGCTCCCACGGCCACTCCGGCTCCCACGGCCACTCTGGCACCGGCTCCGGCCACTCCGGCTCCGGCACCGGCTCCGGCTCCCACGGCCACTCCGGCTCCGGCTCCGAGGCCGGCTCCCACCACCACTCTGGCTCCTAGGCCGGCCCAACGACCATGCCAATTTAGACAGGCCCCCACCAAAGTGGTGACTATCAAGCCATTTCTGACAACTTGTTTTATTTGTCCTAAATATTTGTGAACTAAAGAGAATTTTTAAAAGGTAAATAAAATTTGTAATAAGATAAAATAAATGTGTATCAAACAAATTTTTGGTTGTTATCTTCTTTTTTCAGAACTTGCATCCAAAACTTTCAGGTTGGGGGTGTGACTGGGAACACTTTGGGATCCTCCAGCTCTTCTGGGAGGATCCCAAAGTGTTCTCAGTGTCTGTGGGAAGAGAAGTCTAGGTATCTCTGCTTAGACTGCCGTCTTGGTGACCTAGCCCCAGATAAGCAGATCGAGACATGACAAGATTGGACATGGTACCCAGAAGATCGAAATTTCTGATTTAATACTTTATTCACAGAGACAAGCTGGCATGATGCCTTCATTACATGGCATAAACACTACACAGTTTTATAATGGTGGGCTTCATGTGGCCGACCTGCTGGCACGCTCCCAAATCAATGCAGCGGTTCTGAATCTAACCAACATGCTGCAGATGAAGGGCAGAGGTGTTTCTGGCCCCTCAGGCTCCAGCTGTGAGCCCCATATATATCAGAATATAGAGGATAAATACAGCATCTTAAATGAAGAGATTATGTATGCAGGTAGCTTTCATGGGTTATATTTTCTGAGTTGAGGGCTGGAGTAGGAAAGGTACCAATGATGAGTGTGGTGTGATGGTAAAACACACAGCTCCATCATTTCTGATAGGAGCCTGAATGAGGGCATTACACTGACAAATTGCGTGTTATGTTGCTGGACTGCGAGTCTGATTGTTCCCGACTGCTCCTCCTCATTGTCTACTCTCACCGAGGACCTTGTGTGATGAAGGTTGTTGACCTCAGCAGTGGCTTCTTGTCTGGTAATATGTGCTTGAGTGGGTTGTGGGTGGTGACAAGGAGGAGCTTGTCAATGGCTTCTCGGTCTGCTCAGCTGCCTTGTCACACCTCCGCTCCAGTGCCGGCTGTGGCTCCGTGACTAAAGGGGCAAACGAATGTGCAGGGCAGAACTGTTGGGGCGTGCAGCTAAAATATAGATGGCACTCTCTTTTAAGAACTCTGCCCAGGTGACCGGCCTGTGGAAGAAGAAAAAGGTTAAAAAAGTCTGCAAGCTGTTCAAACTGGTGAATTTAATTTTACATTTACACCAGAAATGTTGACACTGGTGTGTTAGGTTGCACATCTTTAAACTGTAGACATCTTTTTTTAAAAAATATGAGAACCTAGACGTTAAAATCAATAGACAAAATTGACCTTCTGATCTGGGGAAGTGGAAGTTGGCAGTCTTGATGATGGGAAATGTTTGCAATCTGAGCCCTGTGTTGGGCTTTGAACATCTCACCTAAAGATGAACTTAAATTCAAGAGTGGACAAACCTGCTCTCATCAAATTTGCTGCGATCCCCCCCCAGGCTGGTTGGGCTGCTCTCACAGATGGGGCCAACATGACTTATGCTAACCAGAGGACGAAGAAGAGGAGAGTGAAAACCAAATCCTCGTCAGATCCAGCAGATCCTCATGCAGCAGCCTCACCTCACGTTGCAGGATTGTGAGTCTTTGTTGAGTTTTTGGAACCAAGTGTGTTGGGCCTGTCGGCATTCTGCTCTGTTGATCAAGCCGTCTTTGTCCTGGTCCAGTTTCAGGAATGCGGCCCGTGCCGTGTCTCTTTCCTTGGCGGTCAACAGACGTACCAGTGAATTCTGGGGAGAATTGGGAGTAGGAGTATTTCTTTACCTGCTGTAACTCGGAGACCAACAGGAGGTATTTTTAGGGGTGATTTCAATCACATTAGACGTGTTTAGTATAATCTACCCCTCGCCCCCCCACCTCCACCCACTCTTACCTAGAGGCTCATTTTAATTTGACCAAAGTCGAAAAGCCGTATTTAAAACATCGTATTATCTACAACACTCAATAAGAGTGAGTGATTCAGTGTTAAATAGGACTTTGGCTAAGCAGACTTTTCAGTCAACAAGGTCACAACTCCGGCTTCCCTCAACTCAGACAGCTCAGTCAAACTGTTGGCACCAACAGATCATTTTGTTCTGTTGACAGATTATAGCCATGGCAACTGATGCTCGTCAGGTGCGCTTATCTCTGCTGGATGTGCTGTTTGCAGAACACTACCTCTGTGCGAAGCTTTCTCAGCACGGCCAGAGACTCAAAGTAGAGGAAATCGGACCATTCAATCTGACCCTTCCTGTCAGGGTCCAAAGCTGCAAACTGGGCCAGAACCTCCTCCTCCTGTTCATCGGTCAGATCTTTATCGGACTGCTGCTTGGATACAAAGTGGCGGTACTGCAGCAGCTCGTCTGACACGAGAGACGACTCTGCGAGAAGGAGCAACCTTGTTAGTCATCAAGCTGATCACAAAACTGCTAGCATGAGGCTCCCACCGCCTGTCCTCCAACACACCAAAAGCAAAATTGGTGTGGCAGAGCAGAGCATGTGATCAGGAACTGAGGATAGTACCAACTCTAGAAAGCTCTTGATTACTGGGTCATGTTTTCAGAGGGGACTCTCGGATTCTGTGACACGCCTCAACAGCTGACCTGGGATAATTTTGCACTGCTTAAAGGTCTCCATCAGACTGTACATCTCCTCCTCTGTCAGCAGCAGATTCAGATTGTCCTGCAGCAAAGAAGAGAGGGAGAGATGGAAGAGAGGAAGAACAAGAGAGACATCCATTTAATTCCTTTTGGTAATTTTATCAACTTTTAGCCCAATTTTTCTTACAACAAATCGTCCGCTAGAGGGCGCTGAGGCGCTGCAGCGACATCCAAGAATTTTTCATCTGAATTAAATTATATTATAAGTGTTTAAAATGGTTATATCACCTGTGTGGAATAGGTTCTTTATATCCCTGTCTGGTGTGTTCCCATGCAAGAACCCTGTTGGAGGATGTCAATGTGTGTTTTTGCATTATTTTAATGATCTCTGGGTGTTGTTTGATGTTATTCGGCTTTTCCTCCATCACTTTCATCCACTTATTAAATAGAGAGAGCACCACAGTCTGACCTTCTACACTAAATTATATAAAAAGCAGCTTTAAGCTCACCAAACACAGCTCAAAAGGAAATGTGGCATAAATGTGCAACAGATAAAAGATTATTACAAGATTAAACAGCCTGTCGTCATGGAGACAAAACTCATTTTTCTGAAAGGTTCAGTCTTATTGAGGTGTTTGAGATGCTAAACTACGTGACACCATGTTGGAACGCTACGCTGATGCAGATATCAACAAGTAAATGCCATTTTTCTGAGAAATTCCAAACTCTGCAGCCAACATACTAACATTCTTTTAACTTTTGTGATATTTTTTACTTCAAGAGTAGAATTTAATTAGTTTGCATAATATTCTTATATTCTAATATTCTTGTCACTTGTCAGTAAAAGTAAATTTGACTCAGCCCAGTGTATGGCTTTCCTCTCAGTGTCTTTAAATTTAAAAAAAAACAAAACAAAAAAAAAAAAAAACCATCGTATCTTAATAGATCTGTCAAACTTTTTAATTGTTTTTGTCTTAGTGGCACTGTGAGATTTTAGTTTAGCTTTGCTTGCTATAATTATAATGATACTATTTTTGGTGTCATAAGTTATTTAAAGAAGACTTTCACAGAAGTGAAACACTTGATCAACTCAAACACTCCTGATATTTTATAAAAAGTCCAGCGTGCTATTTATAATGATGAAAGACGACCAATCAGATAAAAGCAACTACTTATAGCAACACAGGTTAGAGAAAAAGATAATTTTAGGAAATCAGAATTAGCAGGTTTTTATGAATTGTGTGGGGCAGCTGCTCAGGATCTGTGGCTCTGGAGCTGCTGAGGGGAGGTTTGTCCATCACGGTGGGAGCGCTCAGCCTCACAAAGCCTGATCCAGAAACAGCAGCCTTCAAAGCCAGGGTGGAATCACGTGTGAGATTTAACAGATGGAGAATCAGCATCAGCCGACTGCTGCCCGCTGATAAAGGCAGCTGCTGCTCCTGCGGCGCTCTGAGGGAGCAGAGAGGCTCTCGGCATCGTCTTCAGTTTGCACGTTTTCACAGACTGAATGGTCCTCCGGCAGAAGGGTTTTTCAGCTGTTACCAACTTGACCGAGGCAAAGCGGCTCCCGCGGCCTGGTCTTCAGCTGAGAGTCGTCTGCTTTTGCTCTGGCCTCCAATTCTTAATGAGCTACGCTCCGTCAGTCTGAATGACAACAGGGTCCAATCTTTTTCTGGTGGGGTTTTAAAGCTCTTCCACAAATGCAGCAGCCTCCACTGATTTTCATTTTTACCCCCCACACATGCAGTTCTGCAGAACATTCCTGCCTCGCGTGATGTGCCTGCAACGTCCTGTAGGGGGCAGCAACACTGTTGACGGTGTCTGGAGTGAACAAAGATGTTTCTGTGTTTTAATGATCCTGACATTAAAACTGGTGGATTGTTTTGTGGTGGATTTGTCTGTGTGAATCACAGGGAAAGATCCTCACAAACCTTCAGGTGGGAACTCTCCAATGCAGTTTTGCTGGATTAATGCTGCTTCACATCGGTGGGAAAAGCTGCATGTGTGAGCGGGGTTTCACTCCATGTCATCATTTAGTACTGATTTCTGCGCACACGGGGTGAAGTCTACATGGTTTCTTCTGCTGTCAGACATAAAATATAAGGCTGGGAAGTGTTACAATCTGTTCAGATGTATGAGTGCAGGAGCCATTTAGTAATTCTGGGTTTATATTTTTGTTCTATAGCAGCTTTAAATTCATATAAAATTCTTCTGGGCAAAAACTCAAGGCTATACTGTGTATACTGTTTTGCTTATGTGAGAGGAAAACAAGTCTCCCAAGAGCATTACAAGCTTAATAAATGCTTTAATCAAACGTGGAAACCAAATGTTGTCATTAACCTGACGTAAAGACGCTGATTATTTAGCAGAGGATGTTTTTCGTGCTGGGGGGTTGTCTTGGTTGTTGGTATTTTCTTAGCCTGGTGCTGGTGTTCACTCACACAGTAGTAGCAGCTCCAGCCCGCGCTGGTTTTGGCTGTGTTGCGCATCTCTTGCAGGGCTTCTGCTCGGAGGTAGCCCAGCTCCCTCAGGCAACCGTCGTGGAACACCCGGGTGCAGATCCGGCAGGGGTAAAGATCATCGGCCGTCCATACCTCGCACACATCACACATCTCGTCGCTTGGCGGCTGAGGCAGAAATGGAAATCAAAATTTTGGCATAAGCTGAGGCTCACAAACGTCTTCCGGAGGATCTGTGTGAAGGAATCAGATGCAGCTGACGTTAGGAATGAAGCAGGAAGCCGCAGACACATGAAACCTTCCAAATGCTCATTGGCCACATTTTATCTCACATGTTACTTCAACAGTCAGCTTCCTGCACCAGAGCCCAAATTAGATCTCAGCTTTTTAACAGGAACAAAGGCAAAGCTCTCTGTTCAATACGGGAAATGCTCTAAAGGCAGACTGAAGACCAGACAACAAGCAGTTTGTAAAAGGGGCTTTTAAAATCTCCCATTTTTAACCAGATCAGGGCCACGCGCGGCCTCTCGGACCAGTAAAGACCAGTTTGGCCTGACTGTCTTACATAAAAAATGAGTAATGTCAACACACTTTACCCTGGGAGATAAAAATTTGAGAGCTCTGACAGATCGAATGTTTCCATATATGGAAGAAAAATGAGGATTAGTGCGAACATAATTATGGCTTTTCACCGTTTTTGTTTCTGCACCCCCTCAGCAGGGGGCGTCGCTGTTTTGCTGTGGCCTCTGGTCTTTGAAGGGTCCTCTAGATGGAGAGCACTTGGCCACACTGGAAGCGAGAAGCTTTCTCTCCTTCCACAGGGCAGTTTAGACCAGGTTCAGGCAGCCCCTCACAGCCAAACTTGCAGGAGGACAGATAATACCCCTCTGTTGCCATGGAGACATCCGTGAGACATCTCTATAATCCCTGGATTTACAGTGTGTGTGTGTGTGTGTGTGTGTGTGTGCGTGTGTGTGTGTTTGTAAATTTGTAAATGCGCAGTAATCAGGAGTTCTCTTTACGTCCCCTCCAGGATTTCAGACTTTCTCAATGTTTTGTGTGACTTTTAGGTTATTTTTTTCTTTTTTTTGGATAAATGTAACTGAAGAAAACATGTCTAACTTTTGCGAAAAGCTCTTCTGCCTGGTCTGTCATGGTCGTCAAAGACTGGTTTTGCTGTTTATGATCGGGGAACCGAGCACGGAACCGACCGACCTGATTGGCTGAAGGTCCTGACTTCTGCCTACCTGCTCCTTCTGGTCCTGCTCCACCTCCACAGGCTGATCGTCATCTGCTTGTCGTTTGGGCCGGACGAACGCTGGCGGCGTCAGCTGGTGGCTCTTGTCCAGATCCTCAGGCTCCACCCCTTTCCCGTCCCGTAACCTGGACCAGGCCTCCTGGTTGACCCTGCACTCGTCCCTGGTTGGCGCTGACGTCTGCTGCGAGCTCAGGAGGCTGCAAGGCTTGTCTGCTTCTTCTGGCTTTGCCTCGTCCGAGCTCTTCTCCTCAGGGTTGGCTGACGGTCCAGCAGGGCTCTCCTTCTCCTCCAGCTCTCCTTCCTGCTTGCTTCCAGCCTGACGCTCCTTGACCCCGGCCTGGAAGGCCGAGATGACCGCGTTGCATTTCTGCACCTTCTCCACCTGCTGCTTCTTAGACATGAGAACTCCCATGGCTGCAGAGGGGGAGACGGTCACCAGGAGCAGTTAGCCATCTCGCCAGGGATTGGTCTAGCCAACCAAACCGACCAGTGTGCTAAACTAAAACACGTTCCCAGAGAAAACCCAGCACTCACTGTCACGTGGCTTCTTTTTAGTTGGAACTACGAGGCTGACTGTGACACCGGGAAAAAGGGTTCCCTTTTGCCAGTTTCGATCGGTGTATCGATGGTTTCCAGCGATACTCTGCGCCTAATAAAGCCAGAAAAGTACCTTTTCACACCTCAGGCCGTGAGCGCAGAAAATGAAACGACACTAGAAGAAGCGGTGCCCTGTGAGGAAGAACACTTCTGCACATTTGCACTTCAGAGAGACAATCCATTACTGAGAAAGTGGAAGTTGATTAGGCGCCACTTGTGGGATCGGTGTGTTTGCTCTCCGCTGCGTTCCCATCCCTCCGCGCTTCTCATAAGTGCTAGCATGAAATTCAATCTCATCTCTCTGAAGGGAAATGGGAGTCGCTCGCCTTCTCTCTGCTTTCAGAGTCTAATGGCTGTGCTGCTGGATCAGACAACAACCCTCAGAACTTTGGTTCTGAGACCAAAGACACCTGAGCACTGGCTGAAGCTGCCGGACCTCCATCTTTGGAACCGTAATCAAGCCACGGAGGAGACGGAGCCCAAACGGAACATCTGAGGCCATGTCGAGTCTCCAGAGTGTTGTGGACAGACTAGTTCTTCTGTGATGAAGAGAGGAGGAGGAGGAGGAGAAACCAGTGTGGAGCATTCTTTTCTCACAGTTCAATTTTCTCTGTGAAGTCATGTGCAGGTGGTCTCCCTGGAAACGGTGCCCTCGCGCAGCGCGACACGAGCTGAGATTAGCTAACTTCAGGCTCTCCGCTCATGCTCAAATCACACTTCCACACTTTGCACCCAAGTTTTCGTGGAAACACCACACACGAGGTGCCTGTTTAGGAATCAGGAGCAGGTCCCCTGATGACGCCCCCTCCCCCTGTCCCTCCCTCCGTGACTTTTAAACGTGCTGCCGATTGACACAATTGGGTCACTGGCTGGTGTCATTCAGCAGCAGCTGATCCTCAGTCTCGCGTCCGAAAGCACTTTGTTTCTGCAGCCTTAAAGACGTCCAGAGTGACGTCCAGAGTGGACAGGTTGTCTCCCTCTCCAGGCGCCACCGCTGGGTTGGCTGGTCTCACAGTCCCCTGATGATGTTCCAGTCTTTCAGATGAATGAAAGGTGACCATTTAGGAGCATTTTTCTTTGATGAATTCATCAATCCGTCCTCAGCGACCTGAGCAGAAGAAGGTGGGAGGACCCATCTCAGGTTGGAGTCCTGCAGGACGAGTCGGCCGCTGCGTCGCCCGAAAGCCTCGGAATGACTCAGACGCGCGTAGAGACGAGGAGACCTGGACGGTGTGAAGCACAGCTCCACCTGCGTGGCTGCAGCTGCGGAGGCCAAATATTACTAAAGAACGAGATGACACTGAAAAGTCCTCCAGTTCCTCCAAAGCTCCTCCAGACTGAGGGTTCCGGGTGGATCTTCATAGGTCAAAGGTCAGTCTCTGCTGCGCCGAATTCACGGTACAGAAAATGGATTTGTCCCTAATGGTGTCTGAGGTCAGGGGTCACATTCGGGGAGCGTTAGCATTCAGTCCCTGCTGCTGGTGTCACCGTGTGGGAGTCACCGGGACGGCCACCACACCGACCTGCTGAAGAGCACGTTAGAGGTCACATGATCAGCGTTGAGCCTCCTCAACCTTAACGAGTTGTTTTTGTTTCTTATCCTTCACAAAGGCTTTTTTGGATGACAGAAAAATATGGATTTCCTCTAAAAAGAAACCATTTGCAGCTTTTTTTGGACCCAAAATTGGGGAGAATGATGCAGAATGAAAACATTTTAGAGCAAACACAGAAGATGTAGAACAGGTCCAAACCACGTTCCTTTATTACTAATGAATTTGATCCTGAATTATTCATGTCTAGGGAGCGAACAGATGCAAGTGGTGGATGACGGCAGTGACGAAACAGGTGCAGAGACGGTTAAATTTGGACCGACCAAAGACTAAAAGCTAGGTTTCACAGGACTTAAATAACAGGGACTCTCCCTCCGAGGGTGACGGTCACTCAAATGTCCTGAAAGTGGAAGGAAAAAGCACAGTTGTGTGTTCCATGGAGCCATAATTGGGCCAAATCTATTTCTAAAAGTGTGGAAAGAGTCTGAAAATGCAACACGGGGCTGCCATCACTGCTGCTAAAGCCGATCCCGAAGGCGCGCCTCTGAAACGGCTCCAGACCTGCCAAATGTCTGCACACACCTGACAACCTAGAAATAAGAACCCTCTCAGGCGTCTGGTCTGCATCCGAGTCGCTGGTGGGTTTCAAATTCACGTCAAAAAGAAAAATCCTCCTCACATCATTGAGAAAAGCCAGTATCTGCTTGAGCTCAAAGGCTAAGGTGGGTCACCTGTTCAGGGGTCAGGTTGAGTTTACTGGAATCAACCACCAGGTGGCGCCCAAGAAAGCTCAGCCTCGCCTTTGGGGGCTGAGGTCATCCACCCTCATTTAATTAAAAACAAGGGAATTTTCCCGGTTTTCCCTGAAATGTTCCTTCGCTCATGTTGGGATATCCCTTAAAAATCCTTTTTTGTTTGTTTTTCCTTCCTAAAAAAAAAGAATCAGAATCCGGATGTTGTTAAGGATCCTGGTGTCACTGCTGATTAGAATCCCAACCAGTCCTCCCTTTCAGCCCTTGTTAGGCGGGTGTGTGTGTGTGTGTGTGTGTGTGGGGGGGGGGGGGGGGGTACTTTGAATGGAAGTCTCTACAATGACTGCCTTTTTCGTGGGAACAAGTCTCACCCAGAGACCAGGGAACCAAAGACCTGGAACTAATTCCGCTAACGAGTTCCCCCTGATCCCGGAGAGGAGGAGAACCTGAGGACCTCGGACGCGGATCAGCCGAACCCTTTGCTCCAGGTCCGGCCTGACACCGAAGCCCGGTCCCGGAGCCGGGGCCCCAGTGGGAGCCGCGGTCCCAGTCACACAACTCCACAAGACGGCGGTGACGCACACGCATCACCTGCGCTCGCGTGCCCGCTGCCGTGCGCTCCTCCACACCCATCCCGAGCAGCAACCCGAGCTGTTATGTAAGTCTGCGGACTCACCGAACGCACTGAACGGCTGCTGCTCTTACTGGCGTCGCGTCCTGGTCCTGGTCCTGGTCCTGGTCCTGGTCTCACCGCAATCCAGCATGGCAGAGGGCGCGCGGTGGGAAGCGGACTGGTCCGGCGGCGCGGACAGCTTCGGTGCTGAAGGCTTCCTCCTCCTCCTCCTCCTCCTCCTCCTCCTCCTCCTCTGTGGCCGAGGACGCGCAGCAGCAGCAGACCCAACTTAGACGCGCTCCGAACCCGCAGCCGTCCCGCTCCGACACAAACCGGTCCCGGTTCTGCTCGTCCAGGTTAATAACTTGTCCGTGCAGAACCAGCCGCGTCCTGATTGGCTGAGACCCTGAAATGCTGACGTGCGTGCGTGAGCAGCCAATTATCTCAGGCAGGGGCGTGCGTGCATGCGTCAGTATGCACGCGCATGTCTGCAAAGAAAAAGATTAAAGAAAAAAGGAAACATATGGAAAAAACAAACGTATTTATTTATACTTTTAGGCGTCGGGAGCAAAATGGCAAACACCCCCCCCCTCCCCCCCACCATTTCAATAAAAACTGAGGGTTCTTTAAATTCTCCACTCATACTGTAAAGCTGAAGGTTTAGATTCCACATGTATGTATAGGACCAGCTGAGCCGCGGCTCCGCGTTGAAGGCCCCGCTGGGCTGATTCAGGCCTCTGAGGCCTAATGCATGACCGAGCTGACAGCCGCCTCAAATGGAAAAGGTGCATTATTGATGGACGCCAGCGCACATTGGCCCTTCGGTCTCCGGCGGCTCCTCCTCTTTTCTCGGTGGTATTGGAGGTCGCGGGGGAGGACCTGAGGGGCGACCCCCTGCCCCCACATCAGCAGCTACCGAGAAAGCCCCCAGCCTTCAGGTCATCCGTGCACAATGTTTAACTCTTAGAGAACAAGAAGGATTTGGTCTTTCGCATGTCCCAACCCTTGGCTGGGAGGCGTGAGGAGCGCCGCCAGGGCCGGGCCTGCATGGGAACGTAAATAGCTGCTTTCAGCGCGGCTCCATTCACGGCTCCTGCCTGGCCCAGCGTTCCCATGCAATCACCGCCTCCTTAGCGCTGAACCGGTCTCCCGGTGGAAGGAGAATAATGGTGCTAATGGACGCTGGGAAGGCTGGAAACCATTCTCAATGTGCTAAACTAAGGAGAGCTAACCTTGGACATCCATACTTTTTGTGGTGTGAGGAACCTGTAAAAATGTTCTGCTCTCCACTCTGATTAATTTGAAATAATGTCTCGGGTTTCTCGTGTTCACCTGCGGGTGGCGCTGTTCCCCAGAACCGGTCAGGCCTAGATTTGCCCCCAGGTAGCCATGGGGCCGTGTTGGGAGCCTCCCAGCAGGCTGTGTCTGTCCGTCACTGGTCCCGATGGGGGCTCGGGTCAGACGACCTTTGGAGTGGAGGACGCTGCTCCGCCACCAACCAGAACAGAAGAACCTGGAAATAAACCCATCACCATAATAAATCTTGGCTATAAAAGCCTACAATCATTCATTCATTATTCACACACTCATCTCAGGCTTCCTTCCAAACACACTTTGATGCTGTTTTCTCCTGAATTATTGATGAACAACTGTGGCCTTTCCACGTGTTTCCGGCCTCGCAAAACTGTCATTTCAGCGCGTCACCGTGTTTTTCCGTCCGTCTTCGACGCCATCAAAGAGCCGCCGTCCAGCGGGAGCGTCTGAAGAGCATAACGGAGGTGAGCGGCGGTTCCCAGGGAACCAGAGCAGATGGCTGATCTCGTCCGAACTCTGCATGTGTTTGCAGGAATCTGCTCAGAGGTTCCGGGAGAACCTCGGATTCGGAGCTTCCGCTGGTGGAGGTGGTTTCCTCACGTCCCCACTCTTCTCCAGCTCCTCCTCTTTCATCCGTCAAAGCCTCCTGGATGGCAGAACTTCTCTGTTCTCACGCGTGGCCTCTCTGTCGCCCAGAGGACCTGTTGATGCCAAAACCAGCACTGTTGCCTGGCAACCACCAGAAGCACAGATGCACAATCACTCGGTTCTGTCCCGGTTTTCCGTTGTGTGTCTTTGCTGGTTCTGCTGAAACTCGCCCAGCATGTTCTGGTTGAAATGTTCTCATTTAGCCTTTCATGTTCCAACAGAGAGCAGAGGCGGTTGACGGTCCCAGCACGAGAACCGGAAGCACGGCGGCCGGATCTTCCAAACGGCAGGAAGGCGTGCATGTGCACGGCTGCTGAATGAGCGTTTTGGCTCCAGCTCTGCTAATAACCCAGCGCCAGCGGAGTCCCATTACTCAGCTGCCACAGTGGAAGCGGCGCCGCGGCAGCTCGGACCCCAACAATCCATTAGGACCCGAGGACGGTGGGGCCAACGCAGCCGGCGACAGCGACGTTTCGGACTTGATTACACGTGTCGGGGCTTCCCGCCTGTGCACAAACAGGTGGACAAACAGCAGCGTCTCTGGAAGCAAGACAGACAGGCCGTAGCATGTCTGTTGGAGCTGGTCTGCAAGGCTGCTGGTTTGATTCCGGCTCAGAGTAAACAGGCGAACCAAAGACGGGAATCTCCAGCAGCGTTCTCCGTGTGCTAGCTCATCAGCTCAGACCTCTAATTGGACCCGCGTCTGCACTGAGGAGACGAACAAACTGAAGAAAAGCAGACCGCCAGCATTGTGATGATCTAATTACTTTCTTCCGCACATCCTCCACACTTAGAGCCCAGCTGCTGGTTCAGGCGCAGTATTGAGTCAAATATCTGCTGCACCGAGTCGGCTACATGGAAACGACGGGTTTCTACTCCAGGCTAAACAACTCCTGCAAGGACAACGAGCGAAGAACCCGACAGACTGGCTCAATGAGGCCTCAGAGTGAAGTTCTAACTTGCTGCTCCTCCATGACAGGAGGCACCAGCTTCCCTCCGCCTTCCCACAGGCGTCCCTGCTGACGCTCACCTCTTCTGAGAGTTAGCTCACAGATCAGGAAGGCTGAGACGAGACCTTCCATTAGCGGCTCTGCCGGAGGCGCAAAGGTGCGCTTCCCTCTATCCATAATGGATCGGAGGAGTGCGTCAGATGACTGATGTGCTATTGAGTTTAATTGAGAGGTGGAAAGAAAAGGAAAGCGGAGATTGTTTCCTTCTGCCGGGCTCTAATGACAGAGGAAATGGACGGCCACTTAGACGCATCCATAACGGCGCATCTGCGATTTCTCAGGCGGATGCGTCGGCGTCTGAGGGCGTGGTCGGGCCTGAGGCGCTCCAGCGTGAGCACCTTTACCTGCCCGCAGCGCGACCAGGAGCCACCTGAGGTGTGAAAGCATCCATCAGTGGTCACCACGCCAGCATCTGGCGGTTCTAGAGCAAAAGTTCCTGCTAAAAATACCGGGAGCACATCTTCTGTTGTCAGCGGCAACCGTCATAAAGAGGAAGAAGTGAGGGAGCCGGAAGCTTTGAAGTGCAGCAGAAAAGCGCTGAGTAAAAACGCTGTTGGCGTTAGCGGCTGTGCTAAATCTCTGCAGCATCGATCGGCCTCCCAGCTACAAATTAGAGGCTGATGAGGGGGCGGAGCCTCTAGTTCGCCCTGGCATCAGTTTGCGCCATGGCTGCCTGCAGTGGTGTCACGTGACGAGCCTTCCCTGCCCCGGCCACGGTGACCTTTGCCCTCCAGCCAATCATCTTTGATCTGATTATACTCCAACAGATGTCCAGGCTGATCCATATCTTCAAATCAGGTCAAATATTTCTGTTTTTTCAAAGTTTGATTGAATGTTTAGCAGGAGCGACCGCCAGGGGCGCCACTGGGCTTGGGCTCCGCCGTGGTCCAATCAAGCCAAACGTTTCTCCTGAATCAGTAAACGGCCCTTTAATCAGTGATAAAAGCAGCGCATCCTGGAGCGCTGACGAGCATCTTCAGCGATTCCGACGGTTTCAGCACGTCAGCGTGGACCCTGGCTGTCATGCCTGAACTGATTAGCTCACTAAAGATGCTTTAGAGGAGAGACAAAAAGCTCAGCACCAGTAAAAAAAAAAGGAGTTCTCCCTATTTGGAGCTGCTTTGGTTCAAGATCGGTTGTGACAGAATGTGAACACACCCTGAAGGCTCTTTTCTTCTCATAAAAGACAAAAGCTAAAAGAATCAATGGGAGGATCCTCTGAGTGTCGGTGTCAGTGGCAGACGCTGGCCGCTCGGCTGATGGGAGCGTTTGCTGAAAGCGTCCGCCGGGGCCCCTCCGCAGAGACTCAGCAGACTCCACCGACTCGCTCCATTAGCCTGATGTGTTGCGTTCGATTGCCGAAGCTCCGGTGCCCCAATGACCACTTTGTCATGTTGACATTCCTCTTTGTTGTTAGAAAGGTTCCTCCAAGCTTCCTTCAGTCTTCTCAGCTCCTTGGTGGAGCTGAGGAGGCTCATTATTGCACAGGAAGAACGTTTCATTCTAATGACAGCAGCGGGACTGGAAGAAGGAAAAAGAAAAGGGATTCCGAACGGCTTGATGTGTGGCTCCGGAGAAACCTGGAAAACATCTCAGAAATGTGGTGGGATGTGAGGGGAGACAGATGTTCTGCTGCTGCCTCCAGCTGCTGGTTCTAGAGGAGGGGCTTTGCGGTCAGAAACAAGAGAACATGTGGACCGTTGCAGGAAGGGCCCACATACGTCTGTTCTCTCAAACCTGCTTTGATGCTGAGACAACCTGCTTTGATGCTGACACAGCAGATGTCTTCAGACACTCTGACTTGTCTCCACCTTTAGCTGCTCCGCCTGCGTCGCATCTTATCCCACTTTGATCTGATCTGGGGCCCAACGGGGCCCGAGAGCAGAGGGATGCGCCTGAGGCGGAGCCGCAGCACCTGATCTGCATCCTAAAGAAGGTCTGATGTGAGGAGCAAAGAAAAAAATTCCCCTGAGAAGAAGATGGGACAGCTGGGACTAATGTGGCAGATGGAGGAAGTAAACGTGGCGAGGCGAAGAACGTGCAGCCGTTAGCCATATTTGTTTGACCGCAGGGTCAATCCTGGCCAATAAGCTGCCACCTGGGGTGCCTCATCACCCTCGGGACCGGACCCTCCTCACGCCAGAGCTTTTATTCTGAAATCCCTTGAGGGTCAGAGGCGACAGGAAGTGTGAAAGCAATCGCTCCACCTGTGTCCTTGTTAGCCCCGCCCACTTTGCCCTGAGCAGCCTTGGGGTTTTCTGTGCGTTTCCTCCTCCTCTGCTGGGCTTCGTTGGCCTGTTTGACGTCAGTTTGACAGTAAGTCAAATGTGTCTTGTTCCACTGTCCTTCAGGGTCCTTCAGGGTCCTTCAGGGTCCTTTGTGTCTGTGTCCAACTTCCTTTAGCAGCTTCTGCTCACAGGAAAGAAGCAAACTGGAATAGTCGTAGTTCCCTGCAGACCCTGAACATAGCTTCATGCTCCAGAAAGACAAACTTAGACGCTGGTTAGATGAGCCAGCGAATGATTCATGAATCTTCATCGGCGCTCAGTTCACCTCCGATCCCGAAAGGCCGACTTCCTTTCTTCTTTGGTCCGACTTCAAACTGCGAATTCGGGGTTTATTTACTTTGCAGACGTGTCTGTTTTCAGTCCTGCTGATCTCACTCGGCTGTCAGTCAGAGCAGAAGCTTGTTTCTGGAGAAGACGCTCCCTCAGCGCCTCATCCTCCCAGGAAACTCTTGGTTTGTTTGGCTGCTGGGAAAATCAACCTTTTTGTTGTCTGACATGTTTACCAGCTGATGGTATGTCAAATGATGTCAGGGAGATGGTTAAATGTGCATCACAACCCAGAAGATGCGTTTAGAACAATAAGAGCCTCTGAAGAGGGAACAAAGAGAATCTGACACATGTCCTGGTTGGGAGCGCAGCAGAAGATGTTCGGCCATCTTCATCCTCCTGCAGCAGCACTCTGTATTCTTCTTCATCCTCCGGAGAAAATCCATTTATAGCCGGACACGCGGTGCTGCAGCGCGCGGCCAACATCAACGCCAGCATGAGGTGAGAGAAGACCAGAGTTTGTTATAGCTACAGAGTCAGATTCGTGCGCGTGCGCACTGAAATTTTGTTACAAAAAACCTTGTTAAAACGTGTTTATGATGTGTCAAAGACTCTTCTGTGCGTAGATATTAGCTGAAATTAGCGCATTAGAAATGAGCGTCGGTTTGTTTGTGTAACGCCACGTTTGTCCACACGGGCGTCGCTGTAGCTCCACCTGAGCGTGTGTCTGCTCAACGGAAACGGTCCACGACTCAGTTTTGCTGGTTTTGGTCTTGAACCTGATGGGACTTGAACTCTGATCAGACCAGAACTCGAATTCTGGCTGCTCGGTTCTGTTTACTCGCAAAATCAGGAGAGACAGCAGCTGCGAGCAGCCTGCTGGGCCTCCGCTGAAGCCCAGTGGCCTCAAACCGGTGCAGCTCCGTCGATGCAGGGAGGCCTCCAGATCCGAGGGCGAGGAGCAATTAGAGGCAGTCTGTCCGCCTGTTCCGCAGCTCCATGGCCTTTCACCGCCGGGCTTCAAACAGCAGCGGAGTTGGCGTTCACCCGTGAAACCGCTGATTGCTTTGTGGCTCAGCGGTGGGCGCGAGGTTTACGGTCGGGTCCTTTCCAGCCTGGCCGTGTAATGAGCCCAGCCAGCCGCTGCCACGCTACAGGCTGATTCTGTTAGCATGCAGCTAGTTTTAATGAGAAGAACCCAGCTGAGTGCAAAAGGGTAAATAAAACAAGTTTAATTTCCTACAGTGTAAAATCATCTTCATGAATCATTCGAAAATATATGACATTTTTTAGAACAGCTGTCACATTCAAGGATCGGACGCCAGTCAGCTGACAGAGAAAAGGCTGAAGTCCGTGTGGTGACCATCGAACGCAACAGGTGACCTTACAGGTGAGTGCGCTTTGATCTGAAGAACACAGGTGAACTTCCAGGAAGACAAACGCTTCATTAGAGACGCCGACAAATCCAGAAGAATCCACAAGCACCCAAAACAACCAGAGAAGAGATCATGACTTAGGTTCCTCCAGCAGAGCTGGAGACGCCGGCCGGCTCCTCCTCGGAGCAGCCGAGCGGCCGCAGTCCGCCGACGGTTTCCCGCCGCAGCGCCGCTACCTGGACGCGTCGGGGAGGAGCCTCCTGAACCAGCGACCGACGGCCACGTCCACCCGGAGCACCAGCGTGAGCCCCAGCAGCAGCGCCGCGCTGCTCACCAGGAAGCTGGAGGCCTCGAACATCAGCCTGCCAGGAAACAGTCAGGTAAATACCGCAGGCGGGAGCCTCGTCTCCATGGAAACCACACCACAGGCTTACTTTGGTGCAAAAACTTTCCAGACCATGAGGTGTCTCCTGAGGACGGCTGCTGCACACACTGAAGAAAACACCTGCACACACACACACACACACACACACACACAGATCAGCTCCCGCTGTGTCTGCAGCAGGCTGGTTGTCGTACCTGAACTCCCTGAACAAACAGGTATCGCGCCGACAGCTGCAGGAGGGCGGAGCTAAACACCTCTGGGGGTTTTCCCTCAGCCTCATCTCCATCACAGCATCCTGGCCTTCGTCCCCGCAGGCTCTTCCTCCTCCTGCGCTGCCACCAGCTTCCCGCAGCAGAGGCCAGAGGAGCAGCAGCGGACAAGCGGCTGAAAGCCACAGGAAGTCGTCACCACCCAACAGCTCCGCCCACGCTCCCAGCCGCTCCGGCAGGTTCCGACCCGGTCGTACCTCCGAACAGGATGTGTGAGGCGAAGGTGTTGAGGGTAACCAGCGCGGCGGGCAGGGCGGTGCCCGCGTGGCCGTCCGGGAAGCCCACGAAGGCGGAGCTCCACTGGATGGAGGTGAAGGTGGGCAGGTGACCTGTGGCGTGGAAGAACTGGGCGGCGGCCAGCGACCAGGAGATGACGGGAGTCCAGGGGACGTCGAAGCCGCCTGCAGAGAGCAGCGTTTAAAGGAAGCAGAAGAAGAAGAGGGCGTCGCCTGCTCCGGAACCCACCTGTGGACGCCCGCTGCAGACCGCCGAGCGACACGGACGAGGCGTGAAGGTGGAGCAGAGCTCCGGCCTCCAGGAGCAGCAGGAGGAAGGACAACGCCATCCCCTCCGGGTGGAGGAGCAGCAGGCCGACGCCCAGGACGCCGCAGAGCAGCAGCAGGGGGGCGGAGTAGACCGTCCCCAGGCCGTAGGCTTCCACCGTGGCTCTGCCGCCCGCTGCGCCGCTGCCAGCCGGCTCGCCCTCGTCCAGGGAGCGGCGCATGCGCTGGTACAGCTGCGGGATGAGGTGGTGCAGCTCCGCCTGGGGGCTGACGCCCGTGCTGGCGCGGTAGCGCGGCGGGGGTGGGGCCGCGCCCGAACCCGCCACCCTGGTCTTGACGAACACGGTGAGCGGATCCACCCAGATGAGGAGGAGGGCCAGGCCCAGCAGGGCGAAGGCGGTCCTGGGCAGGGCCAGCTGGGCCAGGCGCATCAGCTCCGACAGGTTCCTGAAGCTGTCTTCGGGCGTGGCGCCCACCGCCCAGTGGAGCGCCAGGCACGCGCACGCAGAGGGGAGGAGCCAGCGAGCCACGAACACCGCCCCCCCCGAGGAGTTGAGGTTGCCGTAGTGACGGAGCCAGCGTCTCAGCAGGTACGTCCACGAGCCCAGACTGAGGACGGCCAGGGCGTAGTGGAGGTTCCTCAGCTGGTGGTCCTGCAGGCGGGACAGCGGCGAGAGGAACGGCGACGGCCGGCAGGCGCCCTGCTCCTCGCGGCAGGCGTGGAAGGACAGCGAGAGGAAGAGGCAGCCCGTCAGCAGCCCCCAGCAGCCCAGGAAGGTGCCGCTCTCCCGCCGCACCGCCGACGGCGGCGGCGGCATGGCGTTGGACGGGAGCAGCCCCGCGGCCTTCAGGGGCTCGGGGCCGGCCGGCAGCAGAAGCCCCTCCCAGTTCAGGCGCACGGGAAGGTACAGCGCCAGCGAGAAGAGCAGGAAGGTGACGGCGCGGCCCTCGGCGATCACGTAGCTGTCCGACAGCAGCGAGCAGCAGCGCAGCAGCAGCACCACGGCAGGGGGCGCCGGGAGGCGGAGCCAGCCTCCGCCCCTGCTGGGCTTGCAGGCGCTCTTGGTCGTCGTGGCAACGCCTCCGCACCTGTAGCATCTCCACAGGAAGGACAACTCGAAGTCCAGAGCGGCGGCCGCCAAGCACCACGCCGCCTCCACGTGACCACGGAGCAACAGCTGAGCCGCCGCCACGCAGCCGGCCGCCATCAGAGCCGCCGCCGCCGGCCTTTTCAGCCCTGGCCCCTCCCCCCTGAGCAGCACGCCCGACTTTTCCGACACAGCCAAACACAGCACGCACGCCAAGCCCAGGATGAGCAGCCCCGCCGCCATCTTGGCCGGGCTGAACCGCGCCCAGGTGGCCCGGCAGGTGTCCCTGACCCGGGTGAGGTAGGCCTGCATGGCGGCGGCCAGGCGGGGCGAAGACGAGGGAGCCCCGCCCACCGCGGCCAGGTAGTCGGCGGAGAGGCGGGAGAACTCCTCCTTCAGCTCGGACAGGCTGTGGGCCGGGATGTCCGTGGCCATGCTGGCGTACGTCTCCAGGAAGCGGTTCACCTGAGCGAACCGAAGCGTTACCGAGGCCAGGCGCGGCGGCGCAGGGGCGTGGCCGCTCTGCGGCGAGCGCCTACCTGCTTGGCGTTGATCCAGAGCGCGTCCAGCTGGCTGAGACCCTCCGTCTGGCCAGAGGGGAAGAGCGGCAGGAGAACCTGGCCCACGCTGCTGTAGGGGATGGGCACGCCCAGCAGCAGCGCCAGCGTGGGAACCAGGTCCGTCTGCGGAACCACGGCCGGCTCGCCCTGCAAGCAGGAAACAGCTGAGGCCACGCCCACAGACGCGGCAGACCCGCCGCCAGGGCTAAGCTATGGCGATGGTGTCGGAGCTGCCTCTGAAAACGGTCCCGCTGACCTGTGAGGGCGGAGCAGGAAACAGGGGGGAGGGGCTGTAGAGGAAGATGGCGGCGTCGGTCTCCTTCTGACTCTCCCCGCCGTGGTCGCCGCTGTCCGTCATCCCATGGTCGCCCATCACCACCAGCAGGGTGTCGTTCTGCAGGCGCTCCATCACCGACCTGAGGAGGAAGAGCGGCTGGCTGAGACGCGGCGGCGCGCTGGCACTGAGGAGACGTCACCAGGACGACGGGAGCACGCGCCGTCCTACCTGATGACTCCGTCCATCTGGGTGAGCTTGTCGGCCATGGCGGGATGGTCGGGACCGAACCTGTGACCGCAGTGATCCACCCCCAGGAAATGAGCCACCAGGACCTCCCAGTCGCCCCCCGCCACTGTCGGAACCAACGGGGAGCGTCCGGAACCCATGAGTCGCTCAGAAGGTGAGGAAGGCGGAGAGGCGGACACGTACTGGTGGGGTAGAGGTGGCGCAGGATGCCCTCGTCCACCGTGTGCAGGTCCTTCACGTTGAAGGACGGGAAGGGCAGAGAGCGGTGGAAGCTCCGGGGGAAGAGGCTCTCCCAGGTGTCGTCGCCCATGAAAACCACGCGTTTGCCTGCCGCGGGGGACACGACGGCTGCGCTGTGACTCGGCGGCCCGGGACAGTATGGGATGGAGGGGTGTCGCGCGTGGACTCACCCACTTGTCCGAACTGGTGAATGAGGTTGTCCTCCAGGATGGCGCTGGACGCAAAGTTGTTTCCCACGTCCACGAAGGTGGGCAGGGAGCCGGTGGTGAAGCCTTTGATCCGCTGCATGGTGGTGGTCGGCGGGTCCGCGCGGAACGGATACAGGCGGCTGTGGGACGGCCTGCCGGACAGCGTCTCCTCCAGCACGGGCAGCTTGTTCTCGTAGGGCCGCGGCGCCGTGTTGTTCGGGTCGAACCGGGCGAAGTCCATCTTCAGGGCATCGATGATGAGCAGGACAGCCCTCCGGAAGCGCGGCTGGGCGCGGCAGAAGTCCCCGTGCTCCTCCCCGGAGGGCTGCAGCACGTCCCCGCAGGTGCTGGTTCGGTTCACCTCCAGCCTCACCAGCAGGAAGCCGCTCAGGAAGAGGTAGATGCCCGCGGAGTGGAGCGCGCACACGCACAGGAGCGGCCAGAGCACCGGCAGCGCCTTCATCGTCCCACGGACACGGTCGGACTCATTCAAACTCAATTTTGCAGCACCGGGCCTGGAGGCGCTCCTGCGTGCGTGGGTCCGCTGCAAACTCTGGCGCTAGCGCGGCGATCTTGCGCCAAACTTTAGTTTAGCGCGACAGGTCGCACAAATGAGCTAACTGTTAGCCGCGGCTAGCTCGCCTCCACCGACCTTGCCGCAGTCCGGATCTCGCACAGTCCAGGTCAAACGTGAATGTGCGCGGTGACAATGCGCCCGCACGAGCCTCAGGTGAGCAGAGAGCGACGACACGCCGCCCTCACCTTCACCTGAAGAGGTTAAACGGCTGCTGGTGCCTAGGAACTACAACCCGGTGACAAACGGAAGTGGGCGACGGAAGACTTTCGAGGTGGCGCTAGGAATTCTTCCCCGAATTTTGACTTGAAGGTAAAACCGTTCTTACGTTGACTATTTTAAACATATTTTCTTGTAGTTTCAGTCTTTTCCTTCTGGAAGTTGACCAGTTCAGTAAACTGGTTACTATGACTCACATTTGCACCCCTTTGCCTATCTTAATCGTAGCTTTTGTTGCAAAGATTTGTTTCATTTTGCGACAAACTGAAACTTCCAGCGCTTCTTAACGTTTATAAATCTTTTACAGACGACATGACGACATTATCCTCAAAGTCCTTTAAGCTTTGACATCTGTTTTTAAAAAGTGCTTTTGTATTTGAAAACGCCTAAATCTCCAAAAAATTATCACTTTTTTTAATGAAGTGTTTTTCACATCTTATTTGACCACTTTTCCTGGAAGCATCATGGAAGTAAACTAAGTTTGTACAGCATCAGGTGGATAAATAAATATCAAAAGACAGAGGTGGATACAATGGGAACAGTTTTGAGGATAGGTCTCAAGGAAGAACAGACAAGTTGAAAACAAAAATATGTATTTAAATCTTGGTTTTTTGAGAAAATTAGCCCCCATCAGAACTTCTTTCATAGCAGATTTAACTTTTTATTTTCAGTTTGCTCTCCACATTATCCTTTAGTTTTCTTTTCCTTAATTAAACGTCGTGGTAAATGTGAAGCAGGGTTTAAATAAGATACTTCACGGATCTGATGCAGGTCAATAAATCAGGAGTGAAAAAATCCCTCAAACTCCGCTTTTGTTTCTCAAGCTGAGCCCAAAAAGCCATCAGCGAAGGTTCTTCCGGGCGGTGTTCCCTTCGCCGCGCCGCCACCTGACAGCCACGGTAACAAACAAAGGTCTCCTGCTGCTCCGAGTTCATTCTTGGTTGGTGTTAATGAGACGAGGGCGTCTGATTGGCCGGCTCCTCTCTCTGCTCCTCCTCCGCCGTCGCCGCCGCTGCTGCCTCTGCTCTGGGCTTGGCCAGCGTGCTGTAGATGCTCATAGCCTGAGGATGAAAGAAGGCTTCTGTTTTCACCCACAGCACAGACACAGGCGTTCCCTCGCCCTCCCTGTGGAGCATTTACCTGCGTGACCATCCCGCTGATGTCGCCTGTGTTGCTCGGCAACAGGATGGTGTTGGACTCCTTGGCGAGGTGCGAGAAGGCGGAGACGTACTGCTCTGCGACGCTCAGCGACGCCGCGGCGTTTCCGTTCTGCGGAAGGCAACAGAAAGCGGTTCAGCGCCGGCGTGGATGTGGATCGGTTCTCAGCAGCAGCAGCTCACCTGGCGGGACAGAGCCTCCGACAGGACCGCGGATCGCCTTCGATTTGGCCTCCGCTTTGGCCAAGACGGCCTGGGCCTCACCTGGGGGACGCAGCCGCCCAAAGACCACCTTTAAACGGTTCACCTAGGCAAGCGTGCAGGACTCAACACGCAAACAGGGACGAGAACCCACCGAGGGCTTGGTTGATCCCGTCCGCCTTCTCTCCCTCTGAGGCCAGAATCTGGGCCTGTTTGCGACTTCGGCCACGTTAATGGCCGCCTCCCTCGTCCCCTCAGACTCCAGCACCGTGGCTCTCTTCTTGCGTTCGGCCTCCACCTGCCCGGCCCAACAGAACCCGTTTGAGCTGGTTCTGCAGGCTCCCCTGGCCCTTCTGGACTCACCTGCATCTGCATGGACTCTTTGACCCGAGGGGGGACGTGGATGTCTTTGATCTCGTACCGGAGGCAGCGGATCCCCCACTCGTCCGACGCCTGGTTGATGGAGTGGACGATGTTGGCGTTGAGGGACTCTCGTTCCTGCGAGAGCAGCCAGAGGTCAGGAGCGTCTCGGAACCAGCGGGTGGAGACGCAGGCGTTACCCTGAAGACTTTGTCCAGCGTCAGCTTGCCGAGCTCCGAGCGCATGGTGGTCTGAGCCAGCTGTGTGACGGCGTACTCCGGATCCTCCACGCCATAGCTCGCCTGGGGAGCAAGGTGTCTGGATCAGCGGAGGCTGCAGGTTCCAGGGCAGGTTCTGGTTCTGAACGTACCTTAAAAGGGTCCAGGATCCTCAGGTAAAGAACTCCGTCAATCTGCAGCGTCACATTATCTGTTTGAACAGAAGCGGACTTCAGATGTGGACCCACGCAGACTGACGAGACCAGCCTCAACCTCCGATCTCGGTTCCTCTCGAATGATTTACAAACGTCGTCTCAGGTTTATTGTGTTTAATCATGAATTGGTTGATACAAACCCAGCGAAACGGCCGACTGCTCCGGGACGTCGATCACAATCTCTTTCAGACTCTGCACGTAGCGAATCCGGTCCAGGATGGGGATGAGGAAGTTCAAACCCTGAAAGAAACCCGGAGACGCTCTGTTAAGGTCCCGCAGCAGCGCCCCGTCCCGGGCAGGACCCCGACAGGTACCGGCTCCAGGATCCGGTGGAAGCGACCCATCCTCTCCACCACCCAGGCCTCCTGCTGGGGCACAAACAGGACCACGGTGTTCATGGGCAGGCTGGACGCCCACCGCTGCTGGGCCGGCGTGGCCCACAACCTCGGAGCCGTCTGCTGGCTTCGCTGCAGGGTCAAAACAGAGGGTCAGTTCATGCAGACGTTTTGACACGCTTAAAGTCTGAAGCTTCCACAAATGTTGAACCCACCTTTAACACAAATTACAGCATAAAAACGAAACAAGAGAGGGGAAAACATCAATATTCTTACTGAATATGACATCATGGTTTCGTCAGAGCTGACGCAACACAGCGAGTCTTTACTCAATTGTTATAGTAATACCAGAATTTTAATAAATCCTACACCAAGGACGTGATCTATACCCGTTTTAGACGGTAAATGTAGAAAGTGCAGAGCTGATAACTTTTAATTCCAGCAGCAGCACCTTTAGCAGCGGCGGCTAACCTTCCGGACGGACCGGTGTTTGACGCCGATCTTACCTGCAGCAGGACTCCGCCGGTCCGACACAGGGTCCGTAACATCCTCGACACCGAGCTCGGTTGTTATTTAGGAAGTTTATGGTCCCAAAACTGCACTTTAACTCAACTCTGGGCTCATGTGTGACCCTTAGCGATCAGGAAATTACCTTACATCAGTCGTGCAACATTGGAAAACCTCCGGCTGGCAAAAGCACCAACGACTATAGTTCCGCCCGAGAGAGAGGCGCCAACTGTCAGGTAATGTAAAACACAAAATACCACGTTTAGTGTATTTATATAATCATCTTGATAACCACGTTACACTTGTAACGAAACACTAACTGCTATTATAATGTTACTGCTGGTAAATATTGAATACTGATATTAGGAATAATAAATACATACATGTTGTGCGCCCAAAATAACTAGAAAATTTAAAAATCGAATAAATTATGACTAAGTTATATGAAATAATGTCTCGGAAACTTAAAATCGATTAAACAAAAGCAAAAGGACAAGTAATGGAATGAACCAAACGTGAGCTTCTGCTGTAATGGTTTTCCGCGAACACAAGATGGGGCTCGAGTTTGGTAAATCTTTGTATCATCTGCGCCTCGGGCGTAATAAATCTTTCTCAACTCATTAAAACTATTTTCGGTTTAAAGTTTTAAAAGCTAGAGCAAAATTTAAATTATGACTTTGATCATATTTTTGAAATATATTCTAGTTAGTAAGTTAGACGTTCAAACCTAAAACGTTTTAAAAGTAATTTTATTGGCCAAGTAGTTACGATAAAACTGCGACTAATCTGAAAGTCCTGCACATGAAAAATAGATTTATTGATGAAAGAACCATGTTGTAAAAGACACAAAGGTGTCTGACGCAGCGCTATCATTTTAAGCACTTTTACTAGTCAGTTCTGAAACGATCTCAATGTAAATCAGGGGTAACTGTGTAAAAAAAGCTGTAATAAATCCACAAAAGCCTCCTCAGCCAGCAGGAGAGGGGACTTTCACGGAGCTCGGATCCGTGTGCGTCACCCACCTGCTGGGGCTCGTAGCCCCGCCTCCCGGACCTGTCCAGCCCGTTCATTGGTGGGCTCAGACGTCCGTCACAGGTGCCCGGCCCCGCCCTCCCTCCGGTGCCCTCAGGTTCCTGTCGGGTCCCAAACGGTGATGAGAGTTTCCATCATGGCGGGGCCCCGCCGCCTCCTGCCCGAGTTCAGCGTCGCAGACCCGGCCGAAGCGACCGAAGCGGAGCCCAGAGGACAGTGACGGATCCCGGAATGAGCCCGGGGCCGCTCGGTCTTCCCCAAGACCCGCTTTTCTAAACTCGGACGGACTCGGGACGTTTGCCATGTCGTTGCTGTGTGTCAGAGGTAACTTTCCTCTTTTTTTCCTGTTTCTGATTCTGGTTTTACCGCATTTCTCTCAAAGAACGTCAATAATCTGTAATCTGACCAAACCGGAGCCGGATAATCTGGAAACACGGTTACGCTGTCGTGATTTTTAACCGGCAAAAAGGTTGTAAACTGTTGTGTTTGTGCATTTAAATCTTTAAATGTGGAATCTTCTGAATTCTAACAGCTGTTTAAACCACAAAACAGCTTCTGTAGCAGTTTCTGCACAGTTTAAAGATAAATCTAATTAGATAAAACACCAACATCTGGCACGAGATATCTTTTCCTCCATATCTAGAAAAAAATGATTGATCCTATTTTATGTATTTATGGAGACAGACAGACAAACAGTTCTGATAAACTTATTCATTTTAGAAAAGACAGACGGAAGGAAAAAAGATAAAGTTGAGCGGTTTGTGTTGTTAATTCCACACATTATTACCTTTCCTGTCTGTTTTACTGGTTTCAAAAACACCTTTGCTGGATGGCCTAATGGTGAGCGTAAAGACGGAGTCTGCTCGGAGGAGCTGAATGATGCTTTTGGCAGCAGAAAAGCTTGAATTGAAGACGAGGTGAAGTCACCAGGGGCTCCTGGTGGATCCTGCAGCACCTTTTGCAGCGGGCGCGCTCGTTATGCAACATCCTGTCCTCCGTGATGGCGAAGGCTACAGAATCACCGCCGAGGCCCCAAAAAGCTTCAACGCTTCATTTGAAAGCAACATTTTCCAAACCCACTTCAGTTCTTCCTCAGGTTCCGATCCTGCTTCTGCTTGTGGGCCGACTGCAGACCCAGACGGCCCCCATCAGCTTTTACTGAGTGTTTCTGATGGATGTGGTCATCTACCCCTCCACCCACCCTCCACCAGTGTTGCATATTCATCAAGCTTCATCTCCATGGCGATGGTGTCCAGCGGCAGCAGACGACTGTTGACTCGTGGGTGGTTGTTGATCAGGTGGAGCAGGGCTGAGTGAACTCACATGGACCCTGTGGTGCTGCTGAGGGTGGGGGGGCCTCCTCTCGGACATGTGACAAGAGCTTCATCCCCACTGAGGAGGAGGAGGAGCTAGCTGTTTATCTGGTTTCATGGAGGGAGTAGACAGTGTGGATATTAGCGTTTCTACCAACCAAGCTAGCCTTAGCGGCCCCCCCCCCCAACTGACCAGAGTTGCTCCACAGACAAGTTTGTTAGCCTCGGCTAGCTAATCCACTGGCTACCAGGTCAGAAAGGATTAGACTTCAAGCGTTCTCATCGGCACGTCTGCTTCCCCTCTGTCAGGCAAACAGTCACAAGTAATCAATCATCAATCAGCAGCACAATTGCCAATAAAGGCCCAGTTTTCATTCAGCATCCCAAAAACCCAGCAGCAACCTGCATGTTTACCTTAATAAACTAAACGAATAATCTCTCGTGACACAGGTGACACTTTTTTTCACCTGTTTTATTCAGGTAAAAACGTGCTGCAGCTCTCCGGATTCATACGCTGCACTGTCGTTTTCTAAAGCACGTGTGTGTGTGTGTGTGAGTGAGTGTGTGTGTGAGAGCGAGTGAGCGAGCAGGAGAATAATGTGATCAAGGGAAAAGTAGCGCAGGCCGAGCTGGGCGCCTGAGCTGCAGAGGAGTGGAATTATGGCAGAGATTGAGGGAGTAATCCTCCGGCCATCTGTTGCTGTCTCCACCTGATCAGCTTCGCTGCTCTCTCGTGATGTCACTTCCAGTTCCTCCTCCGTGAGCCAACCTTTAGTTTGTGTTCCTGATCAAAGGTCCCCAACCAAAGTGAAATTTAGAAAAACTTGGGTTTCTTCTATCGGAACATGTCTGCTCTTCAGGACGCCCCGTGTGTTGGTGCTTGGTGGACAGTCTGATAAGCATCTGTTTCCACCGTGATGGCGCCCGGTTTCCACTCTAGCCTGGCTCTAAACCCCCCAGAAGCCAGCGCTTCTTTCCTGTTTCCTGTTCCACGCAGAAAGACGGACAAATCAGGAGCTGGTTCATAGCGGTCACCAGTCTGGTTCCCCTCCCTCATTTCGGAAAGACGGGAAAATACCTTGTGATTGGAGCCAAAGGGTCACTTTTCACATGGAAGCGATGCGATGAGCTGGGAGGAGATGAAAATTCCAAATGTCCATCATCCCGTCCGCCCCCCATCTGCCAGGCTCTCAGATTTATTCAGCGGCGCGCCTGAAGGCAGCGCTGGTGATTAATCCCTGCAGGGAGCCGGCAATCCCACAAATGTTCAAACGCCCTCCAAAGATGGCGGCTCTAAAAGGAGAACAAAGTTTCCAGCAGGACCTTTCAGCCCTGAAAGGTGCAGACGTGTGTTGTTTTAGGGGACGCTCGTCTGTCCACCAGCGGCTGGAATCTAGACGACGTCCACATAGGTGTTTGCTCAGGTGTTGGTCACCAGGCCGCTCAGGTGTTGGTCACCAGGCCGCTCAGGTGTTGGTCACCAGGCCGCTCAGGTGTTGGTCACCAGGCCGCTCAGGTGTTTGCCACCAGGCCGCTCAGGTGTTGGTCACCAGGCCGCTCAGGTGTTGGCCACCAGGCCGCTCAGGTGTTGGCCACCAGGCCGCTCAGGTGTTGGTCACCAGGCCGCTCAGGTGTTGGTCACCAGGCCGCTCAGGTGTTGGTCACCAGGCCGCTCAGGTGTTGGCCACCAGGCCGCTCAGGTGTTGGTCACCAGGCCGCTCAGGTGTTGGTCACCAGGCCGCTCAGGTGTTGGCCACTAGCGCTGCTCAGGTGTTGGCCACCAGGCCGCTCAGGTGTTGGTCACCAGGCCGCTCAGGTGTTGGTCACCAGGCCGCTCAGGTGTTGGCCACCAGGCTGCTCAGGTGTTGGCCACCAGGCCGCTCAGGTGTTGGCCACCAGCGCTGGGTTTGGTGACTCTGGCGTCTTCGTGTTGATGAGTCGGTGTTCCAGACGAGCGTCCGCTCCAGCTCACCTTTGTCTTGTCTTTGTGTTGCAGTGAAAAAGGCCAAACTTCAAGGATCTCCAGGTGAGCTTGTTCTTCCTCTTTCTCTCTCTCTCTCTTTTACACACACACACACACAAACACATTCTGGTTGCTGACCAGCAGCCGGGCCTGACTTTGCATGACGTAACCCAGGCTGCTGTCATGGCAGGTGAGATTAGATCACCGCCTGTTAAGTCCTCAACAAATCCTTCCGGTGTGCCGAGTCACACCTTCCCATAAGCCCCTGACATTTACAGTGGGCAGGGCATCACCATGGTTACTTTCTCTCTGTCTGTCCTGGACCAACTTGTCCTCATTTGCTGCTGGAGGTATTTAACTAGCGTGCTGCTACGTTAGCGCTCCATGCATTCAGTTGCAACGGTGCCCGCCGCCATCGGTAGCTTTATTGGCTTTGGAGTGCGCGCGCGTGTGCGTGCACGCCTCCGTCTGACCTCCTGCAGCAAACATCAGTGAGGATTCAGCTGGTTCGTCACCGCCTCCAGGACAAATGTCTCCTCCAACTTACTGGAGGCGCAAACGTAGGAGTGTGTGTTCTTCAGCCCGACCCTGAATCTGACCCTGAATCTGACCCTGAATCTGACCCTGAATCTGACCCTGACCCAAACCCGACTCCAATACCAACCTGAAGACCAGGCCCGGACCCTCCAACAGGTCTCTGGTTGTAAGGGGCCAAAATGTCCTCACCCTCAAAAAATGTCCTAATTTTGTTAGTGTAATGAGTATTACACTAACACACACACACACACACACACACACACACCAACTTGCATGCGTGTCCTGGGCTCGTTCTACTGTCACACACAATATTGACGGGCGGTTTGAATTTGAAATGTCATTCTTCCGACTGCCTGCATCTTCCCTGAATTTTTTATTTAAAAACTCATCATTGATCAATAATGGATGAAGACATTTGACTTGAGGTGCTCAGGGAGGAAGAGGAGGAGGAAGAGGAGGAGGTTGTTTTCGGCCCAGTGACCTGCCAGGTGACGATGCTGCTCTGTTGTGCATCTTTCCTTGTCCCTTTTATCAGCCCGGCTGGAATCCACCTGTGGGCTGCGCGCCGTCTCATTGTGTCGCAGATCTGCGTTTCCTTATCAGCTGCACTAATGGCTGCAAAGGACGTTTCCACGGTTACCAGGAGAATCTTTGTCTGCTGGGGTTGGGTGGTCAGACCTTTTGGAAGAGCATCTGATGCCTCCTTTTTATTTCCCACGCACCAAACCTGTGTGTGTGTGTGTGCGTGCGAGCGAGCGAGCGTGTGTGTGTCCTAGCAGCAGTAGCCCAGTAAGGCTGGACAGACGTGTCTTGGGACGATCCTGACCTTTCACGTCCACACAGGCTCTTGATTCTCTCTGAGTTGTTTCCCATTTAAATTTATTGCACCTTTAAAAGGACAATTTTATATTTATTGATCTTCTTCAGATGATTTCTAGGCACATTAAACCCATTTTAACACCGTGAATCATCCCTAGAGCATCGACTGGTAAACACTGATGCTGATGCCTGAGATCAGCCGTGTTTAGGAGGCCTCAGCGGAGCCGAAGAGCCGGCACGTGTTGTGGGCGTTCCCTCTAACGATGGCGGCGGCTGGGTAGCCAGTGGTCTAATCCTCCCCTCTCAGCCCTCCTGGATCGGCCCCGTGCTGACGGCCGCTCTGCTGGAGGCTCTCTGGCTCGGGTGATGCTATCAGCACTGGCAGGAACCTTTACTCAGCCGCTGACCTCCTCTTCCTCTGTTTCAGAGGGTCCAGGGGGGGTCGGGGGGGGGTCCAGGGAGGGTCCAGGGAGGGTCCAGGGAGGGCGCGCTCCTGCTGCCAGATTAATGGGGTCATTTTGGCGCAGCCTGGTGGGGGAGGGAGGGGACTTAGCTGCTGATGTCTTTTTTTCACCCACACTGATCCAGAGTAGAACGGGCCTGGTCAGCATCAAAGTCTAATCTGGTTTTAAAGGGACAGTCGCTCGAAAATCAGCGCGATCTTCATCCCTCCTGTGCTGATCTTCTCTTCCGTCGAAATTCTTTATTTCATCCTACCAGCAAAGTGAGGACATTTCAGCTGGTCTCACATCTTCAGGGGCCTGTTTCAGGGTTCAGACTTGGTTAGCCAGAAACAGTCCCACAGCTCGTTTACCTCCCTCCTTTGATCAGGTGACATTTGAACTAATTAGAGCTTCTCTTTCTGTGTTCAGACAAATTTAACACCTACGTGACGCTGAAGGTGCAGAATGTCAAAAGTACCACCATCACGGTCCGCGGCGACCAGCCGTGCTGGGAGCAGGATTTCATGTTGTAAGTCATTTACCACACACGCACGCACGCGCGCGCGCGCGCGCGCGCACACACACACACACACACACACACACACACACACACACACGGATAGTGAAAAATTCCCAAACTACATTGAAAAAAGAAAGCATGTAAATGAACTTTTTGTGTTTTGATGTATCCTCACGTGTTTCCTGTGTGACAGCGGTTCTTCACGTCCTCATACTCTTCTTGGAAAGTGTCCTGATAACCAGCTGTTGTTCATTTCCTCCTTGTAATTCATTGTTTTAATTTCCTCATTTCACTTTCCCTATGAAAGGTATCCATGGCGACGGGAGGGCAGCACCTCGCTGTCGGTGTGTGTCATTGTTTGTCTTTTGTGAACTGGCTCTCCTGGGCTGTGTTTGTTTTTCCAGACCTTCACGTCCTTCTGTCGGCTCAAATTCTGACATGACAAACACAAACACTAAAAAGTGTTCACGACGCTGCCGAAATCCTTTTTTTTTTGCTGTTTGTATTTTTTGAAATCCTGTTAGCATTTTAAAAAACCCTTATCTTTACATTAACGGGTGTAGGTTGCCCCTGCTGTTAGGCTCCGCCCCTTTTCCCTTGCTGCGCTCCACTGACCTCCATCAGCAGCGTGTTTGTAAAGTTGCCACCGTTTGGATTGACTGAGTGACGTCATGTCGGCGGCGGACACTGAGCCAGCAGGAAGAGGCGTCACCTCTGACCTTTGACCAATCAATGTTGATCAGGACAGAGATCCGTCGCTAAGCCATCTGACCAACGACATTTGGAGAAGCAGCAGCGTGCGTCATCGTCCTGGTGTGGGTCAGATGGAAGGGTCAGATACGAGACAAACTGAGGCCCGGGGGCCACTTGTGGCCTGATGAACTAGTTAATCCGGCCCCCAGAGCCTTCACAATCATTTCTCTAAAAACCAAATGAAGGTTGTCAGCTTGATTGGTTAGAAAAAGGTTCAGACCCCCCTTCACTTAGCATGCTAACATGTCCTCTCAAGAAGTTGGAGCCAAAACATCATTTTGCCTCTTTCATTTGTCCTTCTCTTTGTCCTCGTGCTTGACCATCAGGTCCAGGCGGATGGAGCGGAAGGGACGTCTTTATGAGCTGTTTTTGACTGCTGTCTCTTTCCTCAGTGAGATCAACCGTTTGGACCTGGGACTTATCGTGGAGGTGTGGAACAAAGGCCTCATCTGGGACACCATGGTGGGGACGGCCTGGATTCCTCTGAAGAGGATCCGGCAGTCGGAGGAGGTCTGACCGTTCTGGTGCTGTTTGCTCGTTGAGGGTGTTTAAATCAGAACAGAGTGAATCATGTGATTCTGCTCAGCCTGGTTCTGCTCGGTGGCTTGTGGAGGTAAATCCCTGAACGCACGTGGGCGTGTCTGTACTTCCAGGAGGGTTCTGGTGACTGGATCTTTCTGGATGCGGAAGTTCTGATGAAGGCAGACGAGATCTACGGCACCAAGAACCCGACTCCCCATCGCCTCCTGCTGGACACTCGCTTCGAGCTGCCGTTCGGTGAGAACCTCCAGCTCCTCTCGCTCTTTTCTGGGGGCCAGGCGGTGAAGCTGAGGCTAGGAGGTGACCTGCTGGGACAGCGTTGATTCTGGTTCCCTTTGGGCCAAACCAACCACAAAGGCCACACATGTTCCTGCTAAAAGCAGCAGGCAGAGCTCCTCAGAGGAACGTCTGTGGAAAACAGGGCTGAGGGCTTCACGTTCCGTTGATTCCACCAGCAGGGACCTCGGATTGAAATATTTGTCTGGATCTGTTTGGGTTTTGGTTGTTTACGCTGGGATCATGTGTCAGCTGGTTGGGACCGCCTCCAGGAGCGAATCTCACCCCGCCTCACCCGTTATTCGGTCTTCTTCGTTCTCCACATCACACATGAGAACAGACCAGCCTCTCTTCTTTCTCCAACCCTTGTCTTCCAAAGGTCGCTTGCTCAGTTGCACCACTGCAACTTTCCCGGCTGGCGGTTCCGCGGCTCCTCCTTCAGTTCTGTCGGAACTTTTTGATCCGCGTGCATCAAAGTCAGAGCCGCCTGTGTGCTGCGAAGCCTCTTTGTGTTTTTTTAAAGAGGCTTCAAGGCCATGGCGACGCCCTCTGAAGATCCAGCCTTTGTTCTGTTCCCGGATTAGCCGCGTTCACCACGCCGCCAGCGTCACCTGACTTCCCTTTTAGATTTTCACTCAGGGGAACGTAAACCTCCTCTGCACGATGTTCTCCATCTCTGAACAGTTGGAGAACATCTGAGTGAGCTGTTTTTATCTCCTCATTCATGAGGAATTAAACACGCATTAATATCTCATGGAATTCATGAATGCGTGGATATTCATGGGTAAACATGTTTAAAGTGTATTTCATGCAAGCGCTGTTGATAGTTTGAAAGCTGAGGTAAATTTAGTCATGTTTGTGGATGCAGAGTCTTGTTGTCCTCCTGAAATTGTGAAAGTGGAACCTGTTTGTGACTGAACATCATGAGTGATGTTTGCAGACATCCCAGATGATGAAGCTCAGTACTGGACCAGCAAACTGGAGTGGATCAACACCATGAGCCTGGATGAGGAGGTGAGGATGAGCGGTCATTCATTCTTTCAGGCAGGTCCTCTGCTCCACACCGGCTCAGCTCTCCTCTCTCCTACAGTACCCTCTACCGGACCAGAGCCCCCAGCTGCCCTTTGCTGCCTCCCAGTGCTGTGAGTACCTGTTGTACCCCTCCCCGCCGCTAGATGGAGCCCTTTGTACAGCAGTCGTTATTGTTCTATTTCTCCCTATTTTGCACTTTTTGTTCTCCTTTGACTGTGTGTCTCACTTTGATGTCTGCACTTTCACTAGGCAACTATTTCGGATGGGCTGACCCTCAGAGTATGTAGAACACACTTGCTGATGTCCCCACCTTCCCCGAGCTTTCCTCAGCCCCTCTGCATGTCCCACAGTCCCTTTAACTGTCCTCACTCTGAAACTGGCCTGTTCTGACCCTGCTGTTCCTGCCCAGTGCTGAGCCATGACCTTCACCGAGCAGCCAGCATCCGATCCATAACCGATTCACCAGCTTTAGCGCCTCCAGACAGTTTTCACCTCGATGACTTTCAGCAGCATTTTCCTTCCAGTTCAAACGATTTTACTCTTCTCAGTAAATTCGGATCAGCATAAACTTTTCCTTTGTCTCAGACTCAGTAGTTTGTATCGTTATCCTTTCTTGTGGATGTTGTGATGTTTGTCCTGGATGCTGGCTCTGGGATCAGCTGAACATGGGAGGCTGCAGATGTGGTGACCACCATTTTAACCTTCGTCCTAAAGTTTCTGTGCGCGTGAAGACCTGAAATGTTTGTGCGTTGAACAGGTGTCAGACTGATAAACTGAATTCACGTGTCACCATGATGCCTGATGCCCTTTATCCTTCAGCATATCACCGGAATGAGCGTGTCCTTCACACTTCGACTTTATCGCTTCAGTAAAGATAAACCTCAGCTCAGCGCCGCCGCCAGCGGCACTCTTGTGCTTTTCTCTCGCTCTTCACTGGTCACTGTCGAGTATTTCCTGCTAGAGCTCTTGGATACAGGTCAACATTTTCTTACTGGTGGATTAGCGAGTGCAGGGACAGGAGTGTGTTTTTAAGTCTGAAAACGAGTGTGACCTTTGCCCCGTTCGCTTAGCATCATCAGCTGTGATTTGGACTACAAATCAGCAGGATGTTGATGTGTTGAACGTTTCCTTGTCGTAGCTCTGGATGACCAGGACAGCGCCGTGGACGACCGGGACAGCGACTACCGCAGTGAGACCAGCACCAGCCTGCCTCCACGCTACCACACCACGGCTCAGCCCAACTCCTCCCTGCACCAGTATCCCATGGGGCCTTGGCAGCGGCAGCAGCATCCCGACTCCTGCACGGACTCTCTTCACAGCTTGGACCTGGACCGCAGAGACCACAGAGGAACCAGGTGATCTAAAAACAGCCAGCAAATCCTGCCATGTTTGAAACTGGCTCCTGTGGTGTGATGTTAGCCCAACTCTAACCATGGGCAGCTGTTAGAAGGCAGAACCCGACTCTGCGTGTGTTTGACTAGAATGCAGCTGAAGATGCTGCCACTCTGCGCTGAAAGGTAGTAATGTGATGCTTGAGGGTTTGTTGTGTTGTGTTGGAGGCTCTGATATCTCAGAGGGGCTTCCTCTGTCACGCGGAGGTTCAGAAGCCGACATTTCACATGCATTTGTCAGAGTTGGTAAGCGTCAGTGCGCTGTGAGGTTTCACACAGCTCAAAATGAACAGGGCCAGCAGCATTTATTCACGTTTAATCATGTTGTTTGTTCCTAATTTAATTTATTATTTACAGTTTCCTTTTGCTTCCATTCTCATTTAATTTTCTTTAATCTGTTTCTATTTCTTCTTCTTTGTCTCTTATTTTCTATCCCCCATCCTCGGTAAATATCTTTGTTGACCTGAATTAGATCATTAAACCAGAAAGGTCGAGTCAGAATTATTCCTGTGGATTCAGGCATGGGCTTTGAAGATTGGGAAAACAGATACAGAGGGCAGGCCAAGCCTCAGCTGCGGGACTTTTTAGATGAGGGGGAGGAAAGCGTTATCCTTCGAATGGGGAGGAGCCCACCTCAGCAAACATCTGTCCATCAGAGTCCTCCGCAGGATGCTTTTCTGCCTCCAACCTACCCCGACGGCTATGAAACAATCGACCGACGGCGGAAGAAAAAGATTCGGGACCAACAAAGCTTGCTCTACAAGGAGGTCAACAAAACTAAAGAAGGCTTCTCCTCTGACCCCGCTCTGCCACATGAGAAGAGGGGGGAGGTCTTCCTGCGTCAAGTAGCGGAGATGCAGGAAGAGGAGGAGCGTGTGACGTCCTGCCTCAGGCCGTACAAAAACGGGCTTCTCTACAAGACTCGGATGTGGGCTAAGAATGAGGTGGATAACACTCTGGAAAATTATGTGGCATTCAAAAAAGCGCAGGATGCTAGAAGGAAATCACGGTTTGAGTTTGATTTCCACACTTCTGAGGAGCTGCAGTTCTCCTTCGAATCAGAGGAGGAGATCGATGACATTCCCCTCACACAGGAAGACTATACTCCAGAGTATTCACATTATAAAGACAGGTTCTCTTATTTTGATGGCCACTTGGAAAATGGCCACAGCCTTCGAGAGAAAAAGTGTGGAAAAGCTAAAATAGGAGGATGGACGACAGAAGCGATGCTTTCTCCTGTAGAGGAACCCAGCGATGAATACGTCGACACAATGGATGAGCTTCAGTGTCTTGTAGAGTCGGTGTCTGAATACCTCGCGGAAAAGGAGGAGGAAATTAGCAAGTATGGTTCTCTTCCTAAATCGAGTAAATCCAGGCTATCATCTCAGGGCAGCAATAGAACGGAATCCTTTGGAGAGGACCCAAACAGTTCATTGCAACAAGCAAGAGTAGAGCTCCGTAGTGACTCCCATACCTCCTCTGATCAGAGTATTTCAGGGGTCAAAAATGCTGTGAGTTCATTATTTAGTTCTATTACTAAAGGAGTTGGAGGAGGTACCAAAAAGCCCATCCCACCTCCAGCAGCACCAACTCCACCACCCTCACAATCTGGCCTCAGCAAACTCTTGTTTTTTGTTCCAAAACCTAGTAGTTCGGCTCCTGTAGCTGTTGTATCTCCTGTAGAAAGCTCTCCTGAAAAATCCCTTGGTTCTTTGCCTTCTCAGACGTCTCTTAAAGCCAGAACCCAAGGTGATAATCAGGCAGAGATTCCCTCAAAGAGCCAGACTCAGACCAGCACTAAAGTAGCAGACTATGAAAGCAAAAGTCACAGTACGCCACAAAACTCAGCAATGGGGAAGCTGAATCCTCTCAAACTTTTTTCATCTGAAGATAACGTCAGCTCCACACCAAGCCGTCCACAGTGGGACGAGAGTCATACCTGTAAGGGTGCAGAGGTGACAACAGCTGGAGGAGGCAGAAGGTCAGAGGAGAAGCATCTGGGACAAAAACCAGACCAAAGGACCAACAACAGACAAAATCCAACCAACGTCAAACAGGAAAATGCCCCTTCGTTGGGACCAGCAAGGACAACAAGCCAGGGACAGTCGGTAAATGGTGGATTTTTTAGTCCTTTGAAAAAGTCACTGAGTTCATTGATCAGCCCTGTTACTCCTGTTCAAGCTCAGGTTCCTGTTGCAGTTTACCCTGTGTTTAAATCCACAGAGGATCCCAGATTGGAGAAACGGGCAGACAGTAGTACGTCTAGGCCGTCATTCCGGTCTTCAGATAATATTCCTGCTCAGCACAGTCCCAGAGCGCAGTTTGCATCCAGTGAAAATGTTCGTGCCTCCGATCCAACACAGAATCGTGCATACCCCCTTCACGATTCAACTGCTTTGGCCCCTGCCACCACCCCCACACAGAGCTCCGCCGTGCCCCAGGACAGCAGCGAGCGGAGTTGGTTCTCTCACTTATTTAATCCAACATCTGCACCACCAACTGGAAACCAGACCTGTCCAAGTAATAAGAACCCTCAGAACAGCAGCAGGCAATCCTGCTCACATGAACATGTATCAAATCAGAAACTGGCAGCAGGTGAGTCACAGGGTTTTTTGACAGGTTTGTTCAAGGGTCACTCAGCTGAGGACATCTCTCAACCCAAACAAGGAGGGCTACTCTCTGGCCTTCTTAAGTTTGGTTCTACAAGTGACATATCAGGGGAAGCTGCCACCAGTTCCACGCAGAGGAGCAGTACTCCACCACAGAATCCCACTGAACCGTGTTCTTCACTTCCACAACGCTCTGAAGTTCAAAGGCAGAGGAACATTTCACAGGAAAAATTGCAGGAACCTGGAGCACAACCTCAACAAAAAGGGCTGTTGTCTGGTTTGCTCAAATTTGCCTCCTCTGAAAACATTTCAAGCAGCCAACCAAACGAACAAAGAGAAGAGAGAAACCTGCACAAGAACACTCAAGGTCCAAACTCTGGGTCACAACTGAGAACCGGACAATCGAGTCAGCAAGTTGTGATCCAGGAGATCAACAAACCTGGTTTCACTCAAGAACAAAGGGCTCCAATCCAGCAACCAACTTCCCAACAAAGTGGTATTTTATCTGGACTTTTTAAATTTGCTTCATCAGACAACCTAAACGCCCGGCAGCAATCAGCGTGTCAACAGAGTCAGATCACAGCAAATAAGTCCACTCAGGAAGGATCTAGAGCAAGGGATGACTCCCTCTCCTGTGAAAACCAGCCACATGGGGGCTCATCACAGAAACCTGGTGGTCTTTTTTCTGGACTCTTCCAATCCTCTACAGAAAACATTGCTCAGAAACAGCAATCTAGAAGCAGCCAAGAGATGCAACAAACCGAGGACCTGAGCAGACAGGGTGCTGAAGTGCAAGCAGAGACACCTGGAGGGCTCTCAGGTTTCTTCAACAAGCTAACCAAGTCATCTGAAAATACTGACACGTGTCTGAGCAGACCACCGTCGGACTGGTCGCTGCAGCAGAGAGCCAGTAATTCTGCAGTCAGAGCAAAGACACAGAGGCACACTAGCGTCACACAACAGGCCTCCCTAGAAGATGAAGCCCAAGAGAGGAGGATCCCAACCACTGTACAGCAAGGCTTTTTAACTGGACTACTTAACAAAGCGGTAACTGTGGAACCCTCGAATCCGAAACAAGTACAAACACCAGGCAACGACACACAACAGATCCCTCCAAAAAAGTTACCGGAGATACCTTCAGGCCTGTCAAAGAGTGTCTCCACAGACTTCAGGCAGAGCCACCGTCCGCTTGTGTCAGACTCTTTTAACCAGAGACACAGCCGACATGCTTCACTTGGTGGACCTGCTGGGGTGGATTCTGAGACTCTAGACTTGAGAACATCAGCCACTTTTGCAAGATCTCTTCAGAGCCAGTCAAAATATTCCTCAGTCAGCACCGGCAATTTATCTCACTTGTGTTATTCTACCTCGCTTCCGTCGGCTCAGCCAGTGGCCTACAGTACTGGGAATATTCACTCACATTTTCAACACCAAACTTCTCCAGTTATGCCCACACATCCTCCTGCTTATGGAAGCAGTTCCTCATTGTTTGAACTGGACTGTCGTTACCAAGGCCAGTTGTCTCCGTATGGAGTCAGTCCCTCTTACGATGAAAACCAGTGGATTCGTCAAAGTGTATTCTGGCAACAGTTTCAAAATGAGTCATTAAATTTTCAGGTTCACGGTTCAGATCAGGTGCAGGCGCTTGCGCAAAGTGATGAAGGCCCCACATTACCAGGCCCAACTCTTCGCCACAGCTTCTCGAATATATATCAGCCATATAATTCTTCTACCCAGTTACAGGGGGCTTGTCACCAAGAACAAACTGGAACATATCAATCAGATGTACAGAGAAATTTTGATACCTTGTCCAAGAAAAAGTTATGGAACAGTTATGAAGACTTGGGAAACTTTGAGTATACGTCCCATGATTACGGTGTGCTGAATTTAACTACGAATCAAAGCAATGGTAATGTTGGAAAGTGGCACTCTTTCAGCAACGACAGCAGCTACAGTTTGAACGGGGTGTCGTACCATGAAGGCTATTATGAGGAGATGCCTCCAAACTTGTCTTATTCTGCCAACTGGCAGTATGGGTTGGATGATGCCGGCCAACAGAATTTCCAAAATGATTTCCAGAACCAGTTTAAGTCAAATGAGCTGATCCATTCTGGCTGTCTAAAAAGTGCCAAAAGTGAAACAGAATCGCTGTACCTCCAAGACACTGAATGGTATCAACAATGGCTTTCTCTTCTGGAGCAAGGAATGTGGTGGCCAGCAGAAGATGGCGACTGTGGCTACTTTGTTTACACAGATCACGAGTACATTTACGCCTTGCTTACGGATGCAGCAGGTGAATATGTTTACGTATGTACTCCTGAAGGGGAATCCTGGGGAAATCCTCAGAGAGATGGTCTTCCCAGTGCTTGGCTGCACAATGAGATGGTTTGTGTCTGTGGCTTTAAAATTCCTCTTTACAATGAGGATGAGCTTCTCTGGCTGCCTGGTCAACATCATGGCGATTCTCAACTTCTGAATGCCCCCTTAGATTTGTCTACTGCCTATAATAAAGGAAATCAGATCATGAATTTAAACCTGGAACAGTTTTCTCAAATGTTTGAAAATTCATTTCTTTCCCAGTGCCAGAGAGACATAGACTTCACATCTTACACATTAAACAAAGTCAAGATGGACCCAAGACAGCCCTCTTATGTTACTGAAGACCAGTGCAAAGACATTATTGACCTTTCTTGTCAGAAAAAAGGACAAATTGGAAATAATTGGAACAACTGTGAAATCAAGACGTTGCTTTCACAAAAGCTTGCAGTTTCGCTAAATTCGTCTCCAACCACATATCCAAATCATCAATTACTTCACAATTGTTACCAACCTAGCCAACGACGTCGTCCATCCACAGGGGTTACAGTGAAACATGTTGATGATGTCCTGGAGGAAGAATGGAGGAAACGGGTTTCTCCAGGCGAGGAAATGCCCAATCGCAAAGTCCAAAAGATTACTTCCCTTATATCCTCTTTTGCAAGCAAAACACCACAAGGGGAATCAAATAAATCTAGACCATTGTCTGATGACCAAAAATCGAAGAACATCCTTACATCGGGTCTCCAGAGTCTAAAATCAAAACTCATGAAAGACGAACCTGCTGTGGTTGTGACTGAGCCACAAAGCATTAAACAACCAGCCCAAAAAGCAGCCACGACGCAGGGAAGAATTTTGCCCACAGTACCAACTGCTGCTGGTGCTAGTCAGCCCTCAGTGCTGTCCCACACAGCTTCACAGAAAACAAGACTTTTACGTCAGAGTACTGTGGAACAACAAGCAGCTCCACCTTTACAGCCTCATGTGCCCTTAACACAAAAGGAATGTTTTATTAAAACCGGGCAAGTTACAGCTAATAAGACAACAGGTATAACTGAAGAAAAAACACCTGAACAACCACAGACTGGTTTAATGAACTTTTTAAAATCTGCAGTGGGAATTGAGGAACCAAAGTTGGATCCGCAAGAAAGTTCAAAGGCTTCTCTTCACCAACAGAGTAAAACTGAAAACACCAGTTCCCCCCAAGGCAGCGCTCCTTCGAGTAAAGAGGCCACAGGAGTTTCAAATATCTTTGGATCCATTAGCAGCCTGTTTAGTTCTGAGCCCTCTTCACCACAAACGCAAGTAAAGCCAAGTTTCACTGAGGGTTCACTGGCATCGGTGATCACACCTAAGGGTATCCAGAGGCAACAAACACTGAATCAAAGTGGTTTGTCTCAGCCTGCACAAAGCCAGCCACCAAACAAAAGTGTATCCCAGGTCTTTCATTCCCCCAGACCTTCCACGGGCCTTTCCACCAGCAAATCAGAAACTCTGGCTCCCACAGAGCAACCTAAAAATGAGGGGGCTAAAGCATCGAGTGGATTATTTGGATTTTCCCTTGGGGAAATGCTCTCTGGTTCAACAACAGCTGCCCAGTCTGGAACAGCACCTCACAGTGCATCAAATTCAGCACCACAGGAGGAGTCCATTGGGAAAAGTCTATTATCACTGATCACCGGGCCTAATCAAAACCAGTCATCGTCTGGACCTGAGCCCATGTCTGAAGCATCTCAATCACAGACAGACTCACAACCGTCTCAAGCAGAATCAGTCGGTAAAAGTATATTATCATTGTTTGGTGGATCAAGTTTTACTTCACAACCTCCTCAAACCAAACCTCCTGCAGAAGTAACACAACAGGGAACCGTTCCTCCAAAAGAACCTGCAAATACAGGATTCTTGTCTATTTTTAGTGGCCCCAGCACACAACAGTCTCAAGGCCAAACAGGGCCTCTTCTAGGAGGACTTTTGCCTGGGTCCTCAAATTCAGCTGAAAGCCCAGTGAAGGGACTGTTCTCAATCTTTGGCAATCCCACACATCCCCAAACTCAGCCAACAACAAGTTTATCCCAGCTTGGAACACCACAATCACATTCCCAGCAACATTCATCTCAGCCAGAATCTAAACCTCAAGCACAACCCCAACCATCCGCCTCTGTTCTTGGGGGTATATTAGGTGGCTTGTCCTCTTCTAATGAGGGTCCAAGAAAATCTTTGTTCTCTGTGTTTAGTAGTCCAGGATCTACTCAAACATCAGGAGCTGCTAAGAACACAGATTTGTCAACCCCTAAAGGAACTTCTGTACTCAAGGAACAAGTAAATAAACCAGTTTTTAATGATGTTACATTGTCACAGCAAGTTTCTAGTTTACCTTTGGGTACTATTCCCATGGGCAAAGAACCACCTAATAGCTCTCTTCAACAGGGTTCTTCAGAAATATCATCAGCGTCCAGTAGCCATGTCCCAGTTCCTGAAGTTTCCTGTAAAATATCAGATGTGGTTTACAAGCCATCTTCTGATTCTAGTGTAAACAGTGAATCTCAGACAAGAAATGCAGAATGTATCAATGATCAGAATGAAATAAGCTCACAGGCTTTACCCCTGAACATTCCTTCCTCAAAATACCAACATATTTCCAGCATTTTACCTGGATCAGGCCCCCAGACTCCATGCTCACAGAATAAATCTTCTTTGGACGTGACAAAAAATGTTTTACCTCAATCCCTTTCTGGCCCTTTGCCTGAAGTGCCTGCACCAGAACCATCAGGACCCAAGGACACATCAGTGAAAAGTTTGTTTTCCGTGTTTGGAGGTTCTGCTACTCAGCCCTCTCCACAGTCAGGAAGTTCACTTTTAGGTGCGATGTTTGGAGGGTCTTCAGCCCAACCAACAGCCTCTCAAACAGGAGGATCATTATTAGGTGGCCTATTTGCAGGGCCTGCTCCTCCACCCTGTGCACCCAAGGGTGGAGGAGGTGCTCCTCAAACAGCAGGACCGCAGTCAGGGACATCGGTACTTGGTGGCTTATTTGGTGGATTGACTACACAAGCTGCAGGATCACAGACTGCAAGTTCTATTTTGGGTGGCCTTCTAGGTGGTTCAGCAGCTTCTGGACCCCAGCCGAGTAATGCAAACCAAACCAAGCCCCAAAATGCTACTTCTGTGTTAGGAGGTATTTTGGGAGGATCTTTTCAAACAAGCAAAGAACAGACTTCTGCAAGTCTTCTGGGGGGAATCTTCAGTGGAACACCTGTGGCTAGTGAGGTGCCTGAGAAAAGCCAAACACCCACATCTGTACCTTCTTCAACACCACTTCCAGCACCTCAAATAAGTTGTGATGAAAACAAAAAATCTACAACACTTAATGACACGACTTCAGTTGTTGCCCCACAAAAATCCAGAGATGGCTTTCAAACTGTTTCGGGTTTGGGTAGTTCTGAACAGACTGCTGACAACATTGTCCACACCAAAACACAAGAAGAAGCACTACAGCAATCTGACAGTACTGTTCCATCATGTGGCGAAAACTTACCCAAAGTAGATGTTTGTGTCACAGAAAAAGGTCTGTCGCAAAAGATGGACTCAAGTGATTTGTCTAATGATGCTCAGTCCAAAGAATCAGACATTGAAGCACAAGCACAGCCTACAGAACCAGAGGTGGTTAGCTCTCAGCTGAGTCAAGACACAAGTAATTCTAAGGAAGAGCAGGAGAAACTGTCCACATCGTCAGTATGCCCCGAACCAGAAGCAGAGAAATCTGCCGATGACTCATCGACGGATACAGTTAAGGGCTTCATGTCCTCGCTGTTCAAACCAGCAGTTGCATCCACTGAAGGTCCTCAGCAACAACAAAAGACCTCTTTGTTTGGTGGAACAGAAGCCCAAGCTGCAAACAGTCAGGCTGGGACTTCACTGCTGGGTGGCATTTTTGGTGGATCTACCACAGATACAGCAGCTCCACAGACAGGGGTATCATTACTGGGGGGTTTATTTAAGGGTTCTGGCTCTCAGACCCCAGCTTCTAATACTGGAGGGTCCATACTGGGTGGGATGTTTAGAGGAGGACCTCCTGCTGCGGCTTCAGGTCAGCAGAGTGGCGGATCAGTTCTAACTGGCATGTTTGGAGGCCTTGCTGCACCTGCACAGCCTAGTGGTTCTTTACTTAGCGGAATATTTGGAGGAGCTTCTGCTCAGACTGATGCAGCGCAGACTGGAACGTCCATACTTGGTGGTTTAGGTGGATCTTTGTTTGGGAGTATAGGAAAGACGTCAAAGCCATCTGAATCGATCCATGTTGAGTCCAAACCCACACACAGGCCTCCTGCACAGCCACAGAATGAAAGCTTGGTACCTAACTATCTACCATCCAGCCAAGACACAAACACAAACAAATCTGAAGACAGCCAGAAAACTGCTAATGAAGACCAACAACCAAACATCCAAACAGCCAGTTCTACTGTAGGGTCAGAACTTTGTCCAAGTACAACCTGTGACCTCATCAAAGATGAGACTGATAAAGAAAAGTCAGCACTTGAAGGAGAGGTGATTCATGTAAAACTTTCAGTCGTTAAGGAAAGTGACACAAATGGCTCCCAGGAAGCCCAGAGTACCGAAGGTCCCTCGACTCATGCGGAGCCACCTCCAGCAAAGTCTGTATTTGGTTTCATATCAACACCCACCAATGGAGGGAAATCTCTGGGCTCCCTGTTTTCTCCAACATTTCCCTCCGTACCTCTGTCCACGGCTCAGTCAGAAGGTGGCAGTGGTCTGTTTTCAGGGTTGAAAAACCTTTCGGGTGGTCTGTTTCAAGAGGAAAAACCCGTTACTGGAAAGCAAGAACCGCTTCCCGCTTCACTGTTTGGGACAAAAATAAGTTTTCCATGGCAAACAGAGCAAAAGGCACAAGCTCCCCCAGTAATAGTATCCCAACCCACTAAACCCAAAGATCCTACTGAACAAAAGGTCCCAGCATCTGAAGCCCCAAAAATCCAGTCGGTAGGTTCTGCAGATGATATCACAACGCCCGAAATTTGCATCTGCACTCCTGACGTAGACCCTTCAGCGACCCCGACCCCAGAGGAGAAGGAAACGGTTTTAGAAAGACCCCCCTCTGCAGGTTCTTCCTCTGGAGTGCAGCTGGACAACCAGCCCAACATGGAGCTATTAAATGCAAAAAGGCCAGTAGAAGCATAATAAATGGCATTCCTCCTCTCCATTTATGATGCATTGATTTTAACCAAAAATGTCTTCCCTGTCCAGATCTGCAGTCCATCCACCCTCATGTTGTAGATACATGTCCTACATCTGTGTTTTCTGTCATGTAGCTGATTTTCTTTTTAGCATCTACATCTTTTAATGTATTTCAAACAGAATTTCTTAGCAAAATGTACTCGTGTGCGCAGCCTTTTAGTACTGCCTTAAAGCCAAGCACTTCAAACTCTGGTGCAACTGTCAGATGAATGCAGAAGTCCTCGCTGCTCAATAATCTCTCCATTCTCACAGCAGTGATGTGGTGAATTGAGATTAAACCTGTAACGCAGTGATCCGTCTGGGTAAAAATGTTTTAATTTGACAGCAGGATCATGTACATTTTGCTCTGAAAAGTGAGTGCTGTTGTAAACATGATAATATTTGTGCAGAAGTATTTTTTTTGCATTCGTTTGACAATGAAGTTGTCAAAGTATTTTCTGAAATGAAATCAAAGGTAGGAAAAGCAGGAGCGGCATACCCAGCCCGTTCCATTGTCCTGCAACCGCTCTCCTGAAAGGTTGGGCTTGGTAGAGCTTGGTGCTGTCTGTGTAGCTGCTTTACGCGATCCTAGTACAACAAAAGTTGATCTTTGCTCTTTACAGGCTGTAGTAAAGTAGTGGAGTTCACTAGAGCCCAAAACCCTTTCATGGGTTTGTTTGTTTCAGTCATTTATCATTTATAACAAACAGCCATTTAACTAAATCTGATATCAGGTCTTTTGAATCTGACTTTGCTTCTGGTGGTCCTCTGTCTTAATTATAGTCCCGTGGACAGTAGTCGATTTGGGTCCTCAGGAAACCTGAGCCAGACCAGTTCCCAACTCAGCGAGACTGGTCAGGAGAGCACTGGAGGCTCTGAACCAGAGGAGACCTTCCACTCTTACCACAGCACCAGGTTTCACCCCTCGGCCAACGAGCAGCCCTTCAACAACGGCCACCTCACCGTGAACGGACACACTCCTGTGGGGGAGAAGGAGCTCCGCCAGCTGGCCCCTGCAGCGGGACAAACGCTGTACAGGGATCCTCCTGTGCAGAGAAGCTCCTCTAAGCTGCAGAGGTACAGGTTCAGCTTTGACAGGTGCTGTGATGAAGAACTGCGCTGAGAAAATGTCTCCCCGTGATTAAACGCAGGTTCTATGACGATGGACCGCCGCTGCCGTTTTCTCCATCCAGAGTTCGTTGGTTGAAGGCCATAAATAAAGTGAGAGTTCAGCTACGGGAGGTAAGAAGCGTCCTCTTTATCTTCCTCATCTCTGCTGTTAGACATCACACACATGCAGAAACGTGCAGTTCTGGTTGAGTTTAGCCTCTTTGGTTGGATGCTTTAATAATCTTTTGCCTAATTTAGTTTACATCCATAAAGTGTCCGCCGTTCATGTCTCCTGTCACACCGTTCCTTCCACTGTGGTATTTTTCTGTCTTTAATCAGTTCTTGTGCGTCTGTGATCAGTCACACCTGGAGGTTCAGTGTTGCTGTGTTACCTTTTTCAGCCATTCTGTCGCCTGTTGAGAGTTTTTATTTGTGGAATGGGGGGGAATGTCCACGTAAATGAAGGCGTGGATGTGGATAAAATTAGTTATTTTAATTAATTATCAAAAACCAACGAGGAAACATTTCAGCCTAAACGCCTAGAGGCTGCAAAGAAGCTGAAAATGTCATGAACCTCCAGGCAGAGTTGAAACACTTGTTTGGAAGAAAGGAGGTGCACAGTGGGTTCATACTTTGTGAGGGAACAAGTTTCCCTGAGTTTTTAATAAAGAGAAGAAGCAGAAATGTCAGCAGCAGACGGATGTGGACACAGAAGAGAGAGAGGAAGGCTGCAGGAGACGGGAGGAGAGAGGCTGCACCTCCGCCACACTCGTCATTCCGCAGGGGTGGAGGGAGATTGTGCTCTCTGGTAAATAAGATCCCCTGTGGACAGATGAGAGTTAACCACCCAACTGAGGACTCACTCAGCCCGTCTGTGGATTTAACTCAGAATGTTCTCTGGCTCCTTCTGACTTCATTTCCTACAAGGTAAGACTTGAGCATTTGTCTTTTTGAAAAAAAATCCTGGCAAATATCACTTTTTGGTGTGATTTACAGCCTGTTGACAGAGATTTTTCAGTAAAACGTGTTTCTGTCACTGACCTCAGCCGATGAAATAAAAAATCACCTGTAGATCAACTGAAAACCAGCTGTATGAGAGAGAGAACCTGACGGACTCTTTATCTTAGATTGATAATAGAGGCAGATCATCGTATGTTTTTTCGTGTTCTTCAAGCCAGCTGTGCTTAACACGCTAGCAAGCTGTGCAGCTGGTCGAAAATGGAAAGAATGACCCGTCATCTAATTACAAAGCTGTCCACAGAACCCTCATTACTGCCACAGTTGCAGCTGCGCTGCCTTCAGTCTGCAGCTCCTACATCAGCTGAAATGAACTTTAACCAGCCGTCAGTAGAAGTTAGAGAGGGAAGTAAAAGCGAGATAATGAACCCGAGGAGCAGATGCGTGTTTGCAGAAACCCCCCAAATGAAGGTTTTTAAACACGATTGTGTGTTTTCCTGTTCTCCTGTTTGAGGAGCTGTCGCAGAGGTCGGGGCTGATGTGTGGAAGCAGCTAATTAAGGGAACGGCTCAGGGATGTTCCCCACAGGAGGCCAGGGTGGACGGGATGAACCTGGTCCAGCCTCACCTAGAAGGGACCTGCAGAGGGACCCGGCTGTGGAGGAAAGGCTGCACAGAAAGCTGCAAGAGCGCCCGCTGGGGCCAGAAGCTTCTCTTCACCGCCTTCCACCTGCGGAGACCAAACCTGATCCAAACGAGGACAGCGTCCAGGATGGAGGAGAGGAGACGGTCGGAGATGATGATGAAGGCTCCAGTAATGCGGTTGAGCACATCCTCAAAGAGCTGAAAGGCATCAACAAGATCCAGGAGGAAATATCCGACCTGAGGCAGTACCTGACGTCGGTCAGAGGCTCCGTGGACCAGGTGTCCTACTGTGTGGACACCGTGCTTAGCGAAATAGGGGAACTGTGTTCAGGATCTTCAGCTGCGCCGCTTCAACCTCCGGTTTTTCAGACGCCGAACACCAGGCGGGGAAGCCTGGGTCGGCAGAACGCCGTCACGTCATCTCCGCCCGACAGGTCAGCCAGTGGTCGACGTGTCGGTCTGCACACAGTTCAGCGGACAGGCAGAGAGGAGGATGATGCTGCAGCTGCAAAAATGGATTTGTGCTACATGGAGCTTCATCGTCGCCATGACTACCAAAGCACCCGCTCTGTGTCTTCCTGCCTCAGTCCGGAAGCAGCATTTGCCTCCGAGGACTCGGACATCTGGGCTTCCGTTGGTATGCAGAGCAGTGCCAGTCAGGAGGGAGGTTGGAGCGAGGAGGCGTGCTACTCACTCCATACCGGTCCGGCTCTTTGGGACCGACTCGCCACAGAGGAGGTGGAAAGCAGCACGCCCGGTCACTCTTCGCACAACAGCTCAGAACATCTCTCCCTGCTGTTTGGACATCAGTACCATCCTCCGTTCAGCTGGAGGCACCAGAGGACAGAAAGCAAGGAAGCAAAACCAGCGTGCCACTGTCCTGTAGGTTGTCCGTACTGGAGTTCTGGTTCCCACACAGCTGACCCGTGCTTGAGCGAAGCAGGTGGTGGACCTTCCAGGAGTGTGAGTAGCTCCACGGTGCAGTTGACGGATTGTGACGATGGTTATCTGGAGCCCTCATCTGGAGACGCTCTGGATCTGGGCTCCACTGACAGTTTGGACAGGGACTGGACAGACTGCAGCGTTTCCAGAGGTGAAGCTGGAGACGCTCTGTCACGGGAGTCCTCTCTGATGGATCTGCAGACCCCCAGCACCAGTTGTGACGTCACCACTTTTAGCAGGGCCGTTCTCACGTTCAGGTCCGCTTTAAAGGTGGCCCTGAAGAAACTGGGATCGAACCCTGAAGATGACGGAGAGGAAGACGCACCTTGGTCTGCTGACGGAGACCCGGAGGCAGAAAGCAACAGTCCAAAGGAGGACGGCGACGCTTTGGTTTCCACAGAGGCTCCAGAGAAGCCATCCTCCTCATCCTCCCCTCTTAAATCTCCCCACAGCCCAACTCAGGGTCACTTTGCAGAGCTTCCAGGAGAACGAGCAGGCTCTTCCGCTCTGGTTGAGCCATCCAACAACAATACGACACCAGAACGCTGGACTGAAGGACAGGCGGAGGTTCCCCTGGGTCCAGATCTGAGGCCCGATGAAGCCCGGCTGAGTCCCATCAGGGAAATCCAGGGGCTGGATGAGGTGGGCCAGGCCCGGCCGACCAACGCGGGCCACAGAGAGCGCATAGCCAACTTTCAGCGCATCCTCCGGGAAAAGAGGCGAGCTCGTCACAGGCTGTCCCGATCTGTCCTGGGTTCCCAGAGCTCCCACGGCTCCTACGGCTCCCACAGCTCGCAAGGGTCGCAGGGGTCGCAGTCTCAGGAGGAGGTCCTTCCAGGTACATGGGACCGAACCATCTTGCACCCACAGAAGCCGAAAAGTTCCTCTAACAAAGGATTTGGTTCTTTTTTTTTTTCAGAGATTTGGAGGGAACAGAATCAGGTCACTCCTCCGTGTTTGTCTTCCCCGTCTCTTTTCGTTTGCCAGCGTTGCCTTCGTTAATGCTTGTGTAAGAGGTGAAAGGTGTATCATTGGGATGAAATAGAACGTTTTTCTGGTTCTTCTGTGTGAAGATCATTTTTTTACTGTTTTTGTGAATTTTGGATCCTTTCCTGGGGGAATTCTTTGGGTGCAGTTCATCTTTGGAAGTTTGTCAAATCCCTGCAAAGTTGCTTCATTTTTTTTACTTGTTCAGTATTCAGTCTTGTTATTTTCTGCCCCATCATCTCTCTCACACACACACACACAGCCGTCTGCATGTGTGTAAAGTGTGCTGCAGTCATGTCTGTTACTTAATTGTGTCTTCTGTGAGATCAGAGAGGTCAAACTCAACCAAATGCACCTTCTCATCCCTTTTTACCGTGTTGTCCACTCAAAGCTGCTCCTCTCCTATTTGAAACCCTGCAGGTTCGTGATGAAGAACCGGGCTCCAGGCAGGCCTGGATCAAACCAGGGTACGTGGCGCTGACCCAGGATTCGGCTCTTCTTTCTCTGTTTGTTCATTCTTTGTTGCCGGCCTGCAGGGGCGAGTCCAGCCTGTATGGGATCGACAGCATGCCAGACCTGCGTAAAAAGAGGCCCATCCCTTTGGTCAGCGACGTGGTCAGTCCCCTCACACTGGTTTACCGTTCAAACATGCAAACACGCCTGTGTGTTCTCTGTTTGTGAGAGCGGCACCAGGCGTCAGTAGCGTTCCTCTAGCTTTGAGCTGAATTTGGGTTTGTTATCCACAAACATCCGCTAATCTCTCTCTCCCTCCTCTCTGGAACCTCAAACTATCCCCACATCCCTCTTGAATGCATTCACTCCTTGATCAGGCCATGGTAAGTCAGTAGAACCGGCTGCCACTCCCTCCCCCACTGTAGTGCCACAATATCAAGTGGGAGCAAAAAAAGCACAAGTTTGTGGTGAGAGCGTCCTAATTGGAGCAAATGAAAGCACCTGCATGCGCCAGGATCAGGGCTCTTCCTACTTGATATTATCCTGAACACATAATCAACAGAACCTTCCCTCACCTTTACCTGTTGAGTCCTGTGCTGATCATAAAAGACTAACACAGACTAATGTAGGACTGAGCTCCTCTTGCTTAGACTAATACCACTCAGGTGGAGTTTCTGACCTAACCATTAACCCTACTCACCCCCCGTACGGCTGACCCTTGTCTGAAGCCCAGGTGTGGGTTTCTACCTGTTCAACTAAGCTAACTTGTACAAAACGTTATTCTCAGTCCCTCGTTCAAGCCAGAAAGGCGGGCATTGCCTCGGCCATGGCTGCACGGTCCTCCATCAAGGATGAGGAGCTGGTACGTTGAGCAGAAATCAGCAAGCAGGGCTAGCGTCTGCTCCGCAGCTGCAGCTTTTCTGTCTGAATACCACGTCCTTTCTGCAGAAGAATCACGTCTATAAGAAGACTCTGCAGGCCCTCATCTATCCCATATCCTGCACCACGCCGCACAACTTTGAGGTGTGGACCGCCACCACGCCTACGTATTGCTATGAGTGTGAGGGGCTGCTGTGGGGGATAGCCCGGCAGGGGATGCGCTGCTCCGAATGTGGGGTGAAGTGCCACGAGAAGTGCCAGGAGCTGCTGAATGCCGACTGCCTCCAGCGTGAGTGAACTGAGCACTTCCAGCATCCTGAACTGCCTCTCCTCCTCTTTTATTCACCTGCCCACATCCCACATTCAGGCGCTGCTGAGAAGAGCTCCAAGCACGGCGCTGAGGACCGCACTCAGAACATCATCATGGCTATGAAGGACAGGATGAAGATCAGGGAAAGGAACAAACCAGAGATCTTCGAGCTCATCAGGGAGGTCTATGTCATCAGTAAAGCCGTCCATGCCCAGCAGATGAAGACCATCAAGCAGAGCGTGCTGGACGGCACCTCAAAGTGGTCCGCCAAGATCACCATCACCGGTGACGCCACGTCTTTAAACAGTCCCTCCTCAGAAGTTCACTCATTGGTGATGATCACTTCCCTTTTTCTTTCTTTGTCATTAGTCGTTTGTGCTCAAGGACTTCAGGCAAAGGACAAGACAGGATCCAGCGATCCCTACGTCACCGTGCAGGTGGGCAAGACCAAGAAGAGGACCAAGACCATTTACGGCAACCTCAATCCTGTGTGGGAGGAGAAGTTCCATTTGTAAGTCAGCAACACTGACTAGCTGATCCCAACAGAAGCAGGCTTCAGCTGACAGATGTTTCACCCCCTCTCTCGTTTTTCTACTCCCAGCGAGTGCCACAACTTCTCCGACCGGATCAAAGTGCGTGTTTGGGACGAGGACGACGACATCAAGTCAAAGGTGAAGCAGCGTCTGAAGAGGGAATCTGATGATTTCCTGGGCCAAAGTATCATTGAAGTACGAACGCTGAGCGGAGAGATGGACGTCTGGTACAACCTGGGTCAGTGTCTTCCTGATGATGCTTCCTTGTCAGATTAGTTCCAAAAAAGTTTCCCAAGTCCAGTGGCAGGTGGAACATTTGTCAGAGCAAAAAGCAAAACGAAGGCTCATTCACGGCTGACGCCTCGTTCTTCTCCGTCTTCATGCGCTCCACCTCGCCTTCTCCTCCCAATGTGTGATTATCAAGCATCAGCCCTGCGGTCGGAAATCGAACCGTGTACAAATGACCCATAATGACATGCTTTGTCGGGGCTAATGGCAGAGCTGCGGCGCCGGGTTCTCCACCTCCAGAGGAGCTGCCGTCGTCTAGCTCTCCATCAGCTGGAGGAGCAGAGCTGCCGGGCTAATAGTCTGTAATTACTGCTGTGTCACAGATCTGGAATCAGTTACAAAGCGGTGTTTGCGTGTTTAATTACAGAGAAGAGGACAGACAAGTCTGCCGTGTCGGGTGCCATTCGCCTGCAAATCAACGTGGAGATCAAAGGAGAGGAGAAGGTGGCGGCGTACCACGTGCAGTACACCTGTCTGCACGAGGTATTCAAAGCATCTGCAGCATCACTTTGAGATGTAGCCCAGGGGCGGGCGATTATTTAGCCTGAAGGGCCACATTGGGTTTTAGATCTTGATGATCGGGCCGGTCGGGTGGGACAGGAAGTAAACCACCAAATGAGGATCAGAGTGAGGATCAGAGATAAAGTTCTGCGGGCCGGGTTAGAGTCCATGGCGCCCCCGGGCCTCAGGTTGCCACCTCCTCTGCGGCCCAAACTCAGAAAAGTCTGTGTGACTGACCGTGGTTACTTGTGCTAAAAGTCGTCAGCAGGTTCTGGTTTAGTTAAAGCTTCACCTTCCTGTGCAGAACCTGTTCCACCACACCACCGATGTCCTCGGCCAGGGCGCCGTCAAGATCCCCGAAGCTCGCGGAGACGACTCGTGGAAGATCTACTTTGATGACGTGGCGCAGGAGATCGTGGATGAGTTTGCCATGCGCTACGGTATCGAGTCCATCTACCAGGCTATGACGTGAGTGTGAGACGTCTTCAGGGGTCTCCGGCGGAGCTCTGGGACCTTCCGTTGAGGCCGTGCTTCTCTTCCCCAGACACTTTGCCTGCCTGTCCTCCAAGTACATGTGTCCCGGCGTTCCCGCGGTGATGAGCACCCTGCTGGCCAACATCAACGCCTTCTACGCCCACACCACCGCCTCCACCAACGTGTCTGCGTCCGACCGCTTCGCCGCCTCCAACTTTGGGGTTGGTACTGTTTTGTACTGCACCGCTGCAGCACCTTCACCTACGGACGACTGAGCTGGACTTCATGTTTGCAGAATCCTAATCTCTAGTTTCTCTGCTTTGCTACTCAGAAAGAACGCTTCGTCAAGCTCTTAGACCAGCTGCACAACTCACTCCGCATCGACCTCTCCACCTACAGGGTAAGAAATGATCGTGTTCTTTAGCGCCGACACACTTGGATTGGGAGGTTTGTTGTCGCGAGCAGTGTGAGGACCTTCTTCTCGCCGAGGACAGTTTGCTTCTGGATGTTCAGGCTTGGCGTTGTCACACGGCAGCAGATCAGCATCTATGCTCCTGATCCTGTTCTCCTCTCTGCAGAACCACTTCCCCGCCAGCAGCAAAGACCGGCTGCAGGACCTGAAGTCCACCGTGGACCTTCTAACCAGCATCACCTTCTTCAGGATGAAGGTATCTGACCATCCTCTCCTCAGCTGGCTTCCACAGTGCGAGCCTGTTGTTCTCGTCTTCTGTGCTCAGGTCCAGGAGCTCCAGTCTCCACCCAGAGCCAGCCAGGTGGTGCGGGACTGCGTCAAGGCCTGCCTCAACTCCACGTATGACTACATCTTCAACAACTGCCAGGAGCTGTACAGCCGACAGTACCAGCCGGCGGACCCAGTGAGTCTGGCTCTCACGCTGCCTCCACGCGTGGTAAACACCTTCACGCATCTCAAACCGTGTTCTGATCCAGAACAAAGAGGAGCTGCCGCTGGAGGAGCAGGGTCCCAGCATCAAGAACTTGGACTTCTGGCCCAAGCTCATCATGCTGATTGTTTCCATCATAGAAGAAGACAGGAACTCCTACACGCCTGTGCTGAACCAGTGAGGAGCCCTCTGGACCTTCTGTGAAGCTGCAGATGCTTGAAACAAAAAATGCTTGATCCTAAAACCTGTTCTTTTTTTTTTGTTAGATTTCCTCAGGAACTGAACGTGGGGAAGGTGTCCGCTGAGGTCATGTGGACGCTGTTTGCTCAAGACATGAAGTATGCCATGGAGGGTAAGTGAGGTGGAGACCAGGCTGTTCCTCAGGTGATCTGAAAATCACTCTGGTTTCCGTCCTTCACGCCGGGTCTTCAGAACACGAGAAGCACCGGCTGTGTAAGAGCACCGACTACATGAACCTGCACTTCAAGGTCAAGTGGCTCTACAACGAGTACGTGAAGGATCTGCCCACCTTCAAGGGCGTCGTCCCCGACTACCCATCGTAAGGAGCCGTGAGAAACCGTGTGATGATCGTCTGGTTGTGGTGGAGTTTGGTGTTGACTGACTGCTTCCGTCTTAGCTGGTTCCTCCAGTTTGTGCTGCAGTGGCTGGATGAAAACGAAGACGTTTCCATGGAGTTCATGCACGGAGCCCTGGAGAGAGACAAAAAAGACGGGGTGAGTTGGGATTCCAGAGGATCTCACTGCTGGTGAGAACTGGAGATGACTGGGGAACCCCCTGCTGTCTCAGTTCCAGCAGACGTCTGAGCACGCGCTGTTCTCCTGCTCCGTGGTGGACATCTTCACCCAGCTCAACCAGAGCTTTGAGATCATCAGGAAGCTGGAGTGTCCTGACCCAAACGTCCTGGCTCAGTACAGCCGCCGCTTCTCCAAGGTAGCTGCTGCAGAAGCTGCTGCAGACCTTCTCTGGTGTCCCAGTCTGACGCCGAGTCCTTTTCCCCTTCTCTCCAGACCATCGCCAAAGTTCTGCTGCAGTACAGCTCCATCCTCACCAAGAGTTTTCCTTCTTATATCGACAAAGAGAAGATGGTAAGTTTGAACCTGCTGACGTCTGTTGATGGACGTCAGGTGTGAAAGTCTGCTCCGCTGTCTGCAGCCATGTGTCCTGATGAACAACGTGCAGCAGTTGAGGATCCAGCTGGAGAAGATGTTTGAGTCGATGGGAGCCAAACAGGTGAGTGGGAGGAGCCTGAGGCCTCGGTGGCACCACCCTCGGGTGCGTCTGACGTCTGGGCTGCGTTTGGTTTTCAGACAGCTGCAGAGGAGGCGCGGGTAGGTGGAGCAGCGTAGGCGTCGTTTAGAGGTCCTGGGTGGACGTGAAGAACCATAGTCCGCTTCAGTGGTTGTAGCTCAGACACAGATGAGGATGATTGTAGGATCTTAGCTGGTCGTAGGTGTGCTGTAGTACAACTTCTGTCGCTTTTAGCTTCAGCGAGACGAGACGATGCAACTCGAAGTTCAGTTGTTTGTTTTTACGCTTGAAGCGAGATGAAGAGGAGGAGGAAAAGGAGGAGGAGGAGGTGGGTGTCTGGATGATCAGTCTGAAAGTGTGCCTGGTTGATGTTTTCTCCTCTGATCCACAGCAGGCTGTAACCGAGGCTGCGCTGGGTCCAGGCTCAGCGTCAGCGTTAGCAGCCTGTAGCCGTCCCAGCGTCTGTAGCACCGAGTGTTTGTAGCAGTTGTGTCTGACCTGAATTAACTGGTGCTGGTGCTGTTGGTGTTGTTCTTCAACAACCTCTCATCCAGACTGAACCTGAGCTCAGCTGTCAATCACACATTCGTCAACAAACAGATCATTTCCCATCAAATCCTGTAAATGATGTTTAATTCTCACTCAGGACGGTTTTGTAAATTCCTGCTTTTCCACAGCGGAAGCTGATTTGATTTCCTCTGCTTTAGTAAAGTCACCTCTGCTTCTCTCTCCTTTATAGCGCAGTAATAGCATGCTAGCGTGGCAGGCAAGTCTGCTGCATATGCAAACATGCGGCGCATGGCTGCATATGTTTGTGTGTTGGCTGACGCTGGTGAGGCTCCCGCTTGGGTGTAAACGTGAACATTTTTTCATCTCCCCTCGTAGTTTCAGGAGAGTGAGGAGGAAGAGGAGGATGAAGGGGAGAAAGTAGAGTTTGAGGTTTGTTGGATGTAAACTTGTGGCTGTGGTTTTCCCCGCTCTCGTTGCCGTGACAACAGTGACCCTGACATTTTCACGCTGGTGTTTGTATCTCTTTCCTCGTCCTCTCCTCTCAGGTCTCCCAGCTCCCTGGTTTTTTTTTCCCAGTCTTTGTTTTTGTGTTTTCTCTCTTCTCTTGCAATGGTCAGCAGGGAGGTGTGTGTGACACCTTCATTTCAAATTTTTGTCAGACATTCTGAGAAAAATACAATTTTGAGATAAACTTGGACCTTGATGAAACCACAGAAAAGTCTTTGTCCTTTTCCTCCCTCAACCCAAATACGAACAGCTCCGCCATCGTCCCTACGTTCCACACTAACCACACTGTGTTTCCGTCTCTGCTGTCGTAGAGTCAAAACACACACGTGGATCCGAAGGTGAGTTCAGTCCTTCCTTAAACGAGCACCGACTCTGTTTTCCCCTGAAGTCTCACTGGTCCACAGTTCCTTTCACACATGCAGATTCAGATGAGCAGCGTGTGATTACAGCATTTTTGCTCTTTGAGTGCGTGTGTGAAATGGCGTCAGCTGTGCAGCCTCGCCATCCTGCATCCCCGGAACCCCATGACCTTCCCTCGCGTTCGTCACGTTCTTGTAGAACTCAGCTCCTCCTTCTTTCCCAACTCTCGTCCACCATCGGTTGTTGTGGTTGAACTTCCGCCACATTTAAAGGTCCATCGCAAACGTTGCATTTCCAGTTCAAGTTTCCGTCAGACTTTGCAGCTGCTCAGGAAGAACCTGTGAAATCCTGCAGCGATGCCACTGATGTGGCTTTCTTCATATTCTTCAACTTTGTAATTCATACCTTTTTTTCTTCTTCTTTGCTCAGATGGACTCGGAGGCCAGCGACTTACTGAACGACCTGCAGGTGAAGCTGAACAACGTGCTGGATGAGCTCAGCAGCACGTTTGGGAACAGGTAGACGCACACACACACGCACACACCCTCCACAGTTGAACTGACTCCTTTGCTTCAGCTTCCAGACGCGTATCAGCGAGTGCACGCGTCAGATGGCGTCTCTGCTCTACCAGATCAAGGGCCCGCTCAACGCCAACACCAAGAACCAGGTGGAAGCCGACTCTGACAACATGCTGCGGCCGCTGATGGACTTTCTGGATGGGAAGTGAGTGACTCTGCGTCAGTCCTCCGGTTCAAAAGCAAACCTCTGTGTTCTGAGACATTCCCAACCGGTCTGGTGGGATTACAACATGTAGACCTTACTTCCTGCTTCCTGTTGCAGTGTCTGATTTTCAGCCTGTTCAGCATTAAACTGGACCATCACTGAGTGAGACGGCTGCATTCAGTGACCCGCTTCAGTGTAGTGTGTGTTTGTGTGTGTGTGCAGATTGACTCTGTTTGCTGCCGTGTGTGAAAAAACGGTTCTGAAACGGGTCCTGAAGGAGCTGTGGAGGATCGTGATGAGCAGCCTGGAGAAGACCATCGTCCTGCCGCAGGGCCACGACACCTTGGTCAGCTCCTCATCCGTCCTGCCCCCACACTGGCCTGCTTTTCTCTGACATGCAGATTATTTTTTTAATCCAGGGTGCTCAGATTCTATCAGCAGCAAAGGAACTGGGTCAGCTCTCCAAACTGAAGGTATCTGAGCAGAGTTTCAGCACCGTCCTGCGCGTCTGGCTCTTCCTGAGCGCGCTCTGCGGTCTGCTGCTTGTTGCAGGATCACATGGCAGGGGAGGCGAAGAGCCTGTCGCCCCGGCAGTGCGCCGTCATGGACGTCGTTCTGGACACCATCAAGGTCAGTTCCATCCGTGGATCTGGTTTGGGGAGGAGCCTGAACGCTGACCGTGGCTGCGCGTGATGAGGATTAAAGTTTTTCACAGAGGTCAACTAGGAGTTGCTGACCACGAGGGGGCAACGCCGAGTCCATTTATTGTCCTTAAACCTTTATAGGGCACTCATTGAAATGCTATTAAATTCAAAAAAACAGTTGAAGGGTGTTATTAGGAATCATAACCAGAGCTTATTTCTGTTTTCAGATTTTCAAAAAATTTTAATGTCTTGCAGAAAACCAAAGAAAGTTAAGTTCCCATGTTTGGTTCCTGGCCCGTTAAGGGTAAAAAAAAAAAATCCATTTAGTGAAAATGTAAAATATACAACAAAAACACCTATTTTGTGAAAGGAACTTTATGTTTGACTTTAGATTTCACTTTTCCAACATAAGCCTTGGTACACAGTCCTTACTAAACAAACTGTATAAAAATAACACACACATATGACACACGCATATACACATGCATGGCCAGAAAGGTCATTATTTCATTGTTATTCATGGAGAAAACAGTGTCCATGTCCTTCTGAGCACCATATAAGCTTGTTTAGTATGTTATATGCCTGATGGTTTGGACACCAAAGTACCTAAAAAAGTATTGAAAAGGCATGTGGGTGTGGTCTGGGGCAGAGTGCTGGTGTTCAGGAAGGGCTGTGTTGTTGAGGGCCAACTTTATGCCAGGTGGTTGGCCTGGGGGCCAACTTGCCAGATCTCCTTCAGCTCTGAGCTTGTGCTGCTGGCTGCACTATATCATTATTATCATTATCATCAACACCACCATCCTCCTCATCGTCGTCAATGGCAAAGGGCAAACTACGGCCGGGGGCCACATGCAACCCTAACCCTACCCTATCCTTGGGGCACGGTTAGGGTTGGGGTTAGGGCTAGGGTTAGGGTTAGGGTTAGGGTATGAGTTGGGTTTAGGGTAGAGTTAGGGGTGTTGTTAGGGTTAGGGTTAGAGTTGGAATTCACCCAAACCCTTGTCCCAACCCTAACCCGAACTCTAACCCTAAACATAGCCCTAACCTATCCTTTGGTGAGGGTAAGGGTTGGGGTTAGGGCTAGGGCTAGGGCTAGGGTTGGGGTTGGAGTTGGGGTTAGTGCAGGCATGGGCAAACTACGGCCCCGGGGGCACATGCGGCCGTTTTAAACGTTTTAATCCGGCCCGCCGAACTTGACAAAATTAAATGGCAGTAATTTAAAAAAGGCACATTTTATCCATTTGATTTTCAGTGTTTTCAGACTCATTCCAAAGTCAGATATTTTATTGTCATGCTTTTCTTCATTTTCATTTGAAATTAAATCACATGTTTTCTCCACATCCCAAGATGTGTATTGTTTCTCCAGTGAGGTGGGGTACCAAAGCACTCCATCCATCTGCTCCTGGTCCGGCCCCTTTGTCAGATGTTAGAACCCATTGTGGCCCACCAATCAAAAAGTTGGCCCTCCCCTGTTCTAGACCTTACTGAGGCGCAGGAGGGTGGTCACATGCAAATGGTGCGGAAATTACCATTTTTAGTCACTTGCCCTATAAAGGGTTAAGGAGAAACGCAGAAAAAAAGTTTGAGTATTTTGGTAGATGAATGAGGTGACCCCTCATCGGTTTACCCTTTGACCTCTGCGTTCTGCAGCAGACACATGCTAACTCAGCATCTTTTTGTCCCAGCAATATTTTCACGCAGGTGGAAACGGCCTGAAGAAGGCCTTCCTGGAGAAGAGCCCCGAGCTTTCGTCGCTGCGCCATGCTCTGTCGCTCTACACGCAGAGCACCGACACGCTCATCAAGACCTTCGTGACCACGCAGCACGCTCAGGGTGGGTGTGAGGGGCCGGAAATGGCGCCCGCCTCCCCTCGCTTTTCTGTGTTTGTGATGATGTTGATGTGACGTCACTCTGTCTCCCGCTGCCTCTGTGCCAGTGCACAACGGAAAAGGTATTAGGCTCACGCCCAGTGAGAAAGTAGCGCCCAGCCGGGGTACGTCTCACTACGCTGTCCTTTCTGTGGGTTAATGGGCGGGGCTAACGTCCGACTGCAGGGTGTGCGTTCGTGGCTGTTAGCTGACCTCACCGACGTATCCCTCCGCCAGGTTCGGGTGTGGACAAGCCGATCGGTGAGCTGTCGGTCCAGCTGGAGCTGCACACTCAGCCTGGGGGCGGCGAGCGAAAGGTCACGGTCAAAGGTCGGTCAGCGACCCCGCAGCCACAGATGCGTCCGTGCAGCCGCCTCATCCTCCTCTCGCCTCTCTGTCAGTGATGGGCGCCAGCGATCTGAAGTGGCAGACGTCCGGAATGTTCCGGCCCTTTGTGGAGGTCAGCGTGATCGGGCCCCACCTCAGCGACAGGAAGCGAAGGTTCCAGACCAAATCCAAGAACAACAGCTGGTCGCCCAAGTTCAACGAGACCTTCCACTTGTAGGTTTCTGTGGTGAGCGAAGGTCGGTTGCAGAGCTGGGGAGGTTTTTAGGCTCTCCTCTGTCTCTTTTTCCTGGCAGCGTCCTGGGAAACCAGGAGGACTTCAGCTGCTACGAGCTGCAGTTCTGCGTCAAAGATTACTGTTTCGGACGCGCCGACCGGGTGGTGGGGCTGGCGGTGCTGCAGCTGAGGGACATCACGGGGAAGGGCGGCTGCGCCTGCTGGTGCCCGCTGGGCCAGCGCATCCACATGGACGACACGGGCCTCACCGCCGTGCGCATCCTCTCGCAGCGCTCCGGCGACGACGTGGCCAAGGAGTTTGTGAGGCTGAAGTCGGAGACGCGCTCGGCTGAGGAGGGCAGATAAGGATGCCGCGTGGAGAAGGGGCGTGGCCTGTGCCATGGCCACACCCCCACAGCCAGTGTTGTGCAATAAGTCCAGCTGAACCCGCCCGGCTGTGCCGATGCCTTACGCCCCGCCTGTGAACGCGTCTTCTGTGGCGCTTCAAGTCACCCTGGCGTCGTCCGTCCGCCGTTGGCTCGTTTATTTGAACGTTTCGGCCTCCTCCGGTGCTTCAACTGGGAGCCCCCCAGTCGAAGGCCGTCCGTTCGGTGTGCCTTGTTGAGTTACCATCGCCGGTGGATCGGCGCTGCTGGGAACACTCCTCACCGACGGGTTTTCTCCTCACACCTGAGCAAATCGGTGTCCGTTCCAACCAAAAGTGATCCTGGAGCGTTTTCCTCCGTTTCTTCCTTGCCAAGTATGTCGATGAATCATTTCTTAGACTAAATACTGATTTGAGTTTCAGGATTTGACGCTAAGATGAATATATGTGGCAAAAAAACTCTTTTTTTTTTTTAAAATAGATTTAAAAAGAATAAATTATTGATTTACTCGGGATGACTTTAATTTGTAGCTCTAAATTTAGTTTGATCTGAGACAAACAAGTGTTTGTGATACATTTTAAACGTATTTTCCTCTGAATATTAGTGTTTACATCCACCTCTTGTCTTCTGAGTGGCCTTAATTTAGCAGCACTAGATCTTTGTTTTTGCTTCATCTGTGAGGATCATTTAACACGCGTTTCTCTTTTTGACCTGTTCTTTTCTGTGGTCTGCTCCTCTTTGCTGACATCCATGTCTTTCTCTGTGTTTGATGAGAGAAACTCACATTTTGGTGAGGTTAGCACCCTTTTTTAACTCTGTGTTTTATGATCCTTGTGCCAAGTTTTTGTATTTGTCTAAACGTGACCCTGCACTACCACCGAATGATGGCAATATCTTTCACCAGTAAATACATTTGCTGTTTGTTTTCTTTGTACCGTCACAACTCTAAAATGTTGTTTTCACTGTGTTACACATTCTGTTTTTTGAGTTTTGTATAAAGAATTGAGACTCCACAGCACGGCCTGTTTTTCTCACTTTTGTCACTTTAAAGTTGTGACTTTGGCTCCCCCTGCTGGCGGGCAGAGCTGACACCAAAGCTGATCGAGTAGATCTCTACCACGTGGGGCCTCCAGAGGAGCAGAGCACCCCAGGAAACAGAAGGTAAAGTTGTCAGGTTTGGTCAGATTCAAGTAAAAATCGTGTGAAGACATGACTGCTCTCAGTCTCTTCCCAGTCTGTCAAACATCCTCCAGAATCCAGAGAACAGCTCAGGACGTGATCTGGAGCGTCTCCTGGTGTTGTCATGGCAAAAACTGAGGACTCTGTCGAATCTATGACCGGTTAGTTCTCGAATATGTTTAATTGTGCGGTTTTGGGGATGACACTGAGCTAAAATCAGCAAAACCTGGAGGAATCATCGAAAAATCGTCTCAGGGGAACCACAATCTGACTCTAAATTCTGCTGTTGAGTCTAATCTTAAAGGAATTAGACGACTGTAGTTGGTTTACAGCAGGGCTGAATACTTTTGTGCAAAACCAAAACCAAAACACAAGTAGAACTTTAACATGGTGTTTGAAGAGCAAAGAATTATTCTAAAATCTGCTTTTACACAAAGTTTTAAAGCTCCCCAAACTGACTGTATTGTAGTTCAAATATCAGTTTTCCTATTTTTTCAAAAAAACCCCATCATTCTCTTTCTTGTCCACTTTTACGTATCGGCGACTAACGTTCTTTTTTTTAACTCCGTGCTCTATTTTCAGCCAAAGCGGGTGATGTCACACAGCTGGAACCCTGGGCTGTGATTGGCCGGCCTGTCACCTGCACCGTTGTTTTACAGCCCCGGTCTCACCCTCCAGGTCCAAAGATCACGTTTGCTGTTTGCTCGAGCGGATTCCAGCTCTTCCTGCATGAAGCTGGCAGCAGGAGAGCTTCTGTCCAGGCCAGAGACCCCTCCTGCCCTTCAGCCTCCACCCGAGGGCCCTGAGGAGCTGAAGCCAGACAGGAACCCACACGTGATCTTCAGTCTGGTGCGTAGCCGCTTCTCCTTTACTCCCGTAGGAATGGACAGAAGCCAGATCAAAGAGCAGCTCGTAATTTAGAATAGCAGGAAAGCCTTCCTTTGATGATTTTTAGACTTTTTTCTTGTCCTGGACTTCTTGAAGCATCTTTTTCTTCAGCCGATCCTGTTTGTTGTGTTATTTTTCTCACTACGATCATGGCGGGATCTGGTTGGTCGGAGTGAGATGTTACTGTCGTACGAAAGGTTGACGAAGGAGCGGTTTAATGTCTTTATGGCGCCACGGCTCTGATAACACACCCAACACAAAAAGGTTGCTCCTCAACCTTCACACACACGACAAAGACCAGAGGAATTACCCGGAGAATTTGTAACCCCACAACAGGAACAAAACACAAGGAAGAAGGAGGAGAAGGAAGCGGTTAGATCTTTGTTCCGCTTCTGGAATGAATCATAAATTTCACACAGATGTGAGGTAAACCGCTGCGTCTCCTTAGGTGGGAAGGATGGAGGAGCAGCGCTAACCATGGGGTCGCTAATGTCGTTCTTCGGTGGGCTGTGTGGGAAAAAGAAAAGTGCAGGTGAATACACACACACACACACACACACGTGTCCGTGCACACACCTGAGTATTACAGCAGATGTCCTTTTTCCGCAGAGTCGGAGAGGCGTTTGCGAGCCAACGACAGACCTTACAACCTGTCTTTCGGCTACGCTGTAAGTAGAAGAGTGGAACTTTAACCACAAGCTGTCCTCTAGTGGGACGTGTCCTCATGTTCACGTGTCCTTCAGAACAACGCCATCAGGACGTCCAAATACAACCTCCTCACGTTCCTGCCTCTGAACCTCTTTGAGCAGTTCCGCAGACTCGCCAACGCCTACTTCCTCTTCCTCCTGGTCCTTCAGGTAAGTTTGTCTCGGCTCATGTCTCGGCTCTGTGGGACACTCGAGCATCTTCTAACCGGCTCTTGTCCTCACAGTTGATCCCACAAGTGTCCTCCCTGCCCTGGTTCACCACAGCTGTCCCTCTGATCTTCGTGCTGTCCATAACAGCAGTCAAAGACGCCAGCGATGACATAGTAAGCTAACACGAAAAACCCGGTTCCACTAACCAATCACAGCTCTGACTCTGGTGTCTTCGTCCTCTGCGTAGAGAAGACACAAAAGCGACAATCAGGTGAATAATCGCATGGTGAACGTCCTGATCGACGGAGAGTGAGTCCTTTCAGACATCAGTAAAATCACAATCATGACGTCGGCATTGGTCTGATGTCAGAGTTAGCATGCTAACAGCTAGCTCAGGTTTGTCTTTTTGTTCTTTGCTTTCACCTCTGCCAGGCTGAGAAGTGAGAAATGGATGAATGTCCAGGTTGGAGATATAATCAAACTGGAGAACAACCAGTTTGTTACGGTGGGTTTAAAGGTGGTGGAGGATGATCAGAAGGTGGTTTATCAGAGCAAACGTTTATCAGTGATGGAGGACAAAGGTTTGCAGATACGCCTCTTATCTTCCCTGGCGTTACTGGGTTTTTAGGCGGATCTCCTGCTGCTGTCCAGCAGTGAGCCTCTCAATCTGGTCTACGTGGAAACAGCCGAGCTGGATGGGTGAGTCCTCATGCACGCGCGCGCGCACACACACACACACACACACACACACACACGTCCACGTCCTCCTGCTCCACAAATCCGAGGACACGTGTCATCGTGATACCCTGAAGACCAGGTGTTGTGTTCCAGAGAAACCAACCTGAAGGTGAAACAGGCTCTCACTGTCACCGGAGCGATGGGAGACGCCACTGACGTCCTGGCTCGGTTCAAAGGTCAGAGGTCGCAGCCGGTCGTCCCTGGTTTGACCGCCAAATGTGCTGATGTTGATACGAAGCTCCCCTGACAGGTGAAGTCCAGTGTGAGCCCCCCAACAACCACCTGGACAAGTTCAAAGGGAACCTGATGACCAGCGGTCAGACCTACGGCCTGGACAACGACAAGGTCCTGCTGAGAGGATGCACGCTGAGGAACACCGAGTGGTGCTTCGGTCTGGTCATCTTCGGAGGTAAACGCCGCTCATCAAAGATGACGTGCGCGCCAGGGCCATGTAACACGAATGTCCGCAGGTCCCGACACCAAACTGATGCAGAACAGCGGCAAGACCATCTTCAAACGCACCAGCGTGGACCACCTGATGAACATCATCGTGTTGTGTGTAAGACCAACCGGCTCCACCAAAGTTGGGAGGCTAGCCAAAGGAAAAACCTGCTCTCTGTCTCCGCCAGATCTTCGGCTTGCTCGCGTCCTTGTGCGCCGTCATGGCCATCGGCAATTACGTGTGGGAGGTCAAGGAGGGCACCTCCTTCTTGCCCTTCCTCCCCCGAGAGCCGGGGACCGACCTCTCCCTCTCCGTCTTCCTCTCCTTCTGGTCCTACGTGATCGTCCTCAACACGCTGGTGCCCATTTCTCTCTACGTCAGGTAGGTTCTGGCCTGCAGGGGGAGCCCTGGAGGAGCCCGTCTGACTCCGTCTGTCCCGTCACGTCTCCAGTGTGGAGTTCATCCGTCTGGGCAACAGCTTCTTCATCAACTGGGACAGGAAGATGTATTACCCCAAGAGCAACACTCCGGCCCAGGCCAGGACCACCACGCTCAACGAGGAGCTGGGCCAGATCAAGTACGTCTTCAGCGACAAGACGGGGACCTTGACGCAGAACATCATGACCTTCAACAAGTGCTCCATCCATGGAAGGGCCTACGGTGAGCGCCTGGCTCTGTCGGGAGGAAACGGGAAAACGGGCGGTCTTGAGCCAAGGTTCTCTGCTTTCAGGGGAGCTGCTGAACTTTGCTGGACAACGAGTGGAAATAACTGACGTGAGCCGCCAGACGTGAAGAACGCCATTGGTCTGAGGGCTTTCGTGGGTTCTTCTTCACTCCCTTTGCTTTGCAGAAAACAGAAAAGGTCGACTTCTCCTGGAACAAACTGGCCGATCCAAAGTTCGCCTTCTACGACCACAGCCTGATGGAGGCGGTGAAGGACGGAAAGGCCGAGGTTCAGGATTTCTTTCGCCTCCTGGCGCTCTGTCACACCGTCATGCCTGAAGAAAAGAAGGAAGGTCAGCAAGCGCGACCTTCAAGCACCTTCCTCTCCCTCACTTTTCCATACAGAGTGAGTCAGGTCTTGGTCTCCACAGGGGAGCTCAACTATCAGGCCCAGTCCCCAGACGAGGGCGCTCTGGTCACCGCCGCGCGCAACTTCGGCTTCGTGTTCCGCTCTCGGACACCGGAGAGCATCGTGGTGGTGGAGATGGGCCGAAAAGTGGTCTACGAGCTCCTGGCCATCCTCGACTTCAACAACGTACGCAAGAGGATGTCGGTCATAGGTGAGAAGGAGGCTCGGCTGGCCGCTCTCGCCGGGCGGGATCTTTCTGGTCACGGCTCCTCCTCCTCTGGCTCCAGTCCGCAGCCCCGAGGGCAAGCTGAGCCTGTACTGTAAAGGAGCAGACACCATCATCTTTGACAGACTCCACCCATCCTGTCACAAGCTGAAGGAGGTGACCACCTCACACCTGAACGTGAGTCAGGCCTCCATCCGTTCTTCTGCAGGCTCCTGGAGGACGTCCTCACCCCTCCCTCCCTCCTTCCCTCCCCGACAGGAGTACGCTGGCGACGGCCTGCGCACGCTGGCTCTGGCCTACAAGCACCTGGACCAGGACTACGTTGAAGGCTGGAAACAGCGCCACCACGAGGCCAGTATAGCCATGGACGGACGAGAAGAGAAGCTCGATGAACTTTACGAAGAGATAGAGAAAGACCTGCTGGTTAGCACGGCTGAAGGGTCGTCCGCACACGAGAGGCTGTCGTGATTTATTTGGACCATCTGTTTCCAGCTGTTGGGCGTCACGGCGGTGGAGGACAAGCTGCAGGATGGAGTTCCGCAGACCATCGAGCAGCTGGCTAAAGCGGACATAAAGATCTGGGTTTTAACGGGGGACAAACAAGGTCAGCGTCCCTCCTCACCTCTCCTCCGCTCACAGCTGCAGACATCAGCTGCTTCCGTTTCAATCTTTCCAAACAGAGACGGCAGAAAATATCGGCTATTCTTGCAACATGCTGAGAGAAGAGATGAAGGACATCTTCATCGTGGCTGCGAACACGGCGGAAGGAGTCAAAGAGGAGCTGCAGTAAGTCGGAAGGTGGGACTTCGCCCTCGTCCCTTCACCACCGACACGCCTCCACATCCTGTTTCCAGAAACGCCAGAAAGAAAATCTGCCCCACGTCAGCGGACGAGCCGTCCGTGGTCACGTCCCGCTCTGGTCTCTTCTGGCTCCAGAAGACCCAGAGGCTTCAGGACGAGCAGGTGGACGGAGAATACGCGCTGATCATCAACGGCCACAGCCTGGTGAGACGGCGCCGACCTGGACCCAAGACCCGGCCCAGAGTCCGACCTGACCGTCTGGGCCTTGTTTCAGGCGTTTGCGCTGGACCACTACCCGCTGGAGCTGCTGCGGATGGCGTGCATGTGCCAGACCGTCATCTGCTGCAGGGTCACGCCGCTGCAGAAGGCCAAGGTGGTGCAGCTGGTCAAGAAGTACAAGCAGGCCGTCACGCTCGCCATCGGGGACGGAGCCAACGACGTCAGCATGATCAAGGGTCAGCTGGGCGCGCCGAGGGGGGCCGCGGTGGCACACACGCCTCCTCTGGCTCACCGTGCATGTCTGTGGTGTCGCTCCTGCAGCCGCTCACATCGGTATCGGCATCAGCGGGCAGGAGGGCATGCAGGCCGTCCTCTCCAGCGACTTCTCCTTCGCGCAGTTCCGCTACCTGCAGCGCCTCCTGCTGGTGCACGGCCGCTGGTCCTACCTGCGCATGTGCAAGTTCCTGCGCTACTTCTTCTACAAGAACTTCACCTACACTTTGACCCATTTCTGGTACGCCTTTTTCTGCGGCTTCTCTGCGCAGGTGAGATGCGGGTTTGCGGCGTTTGCGGTGCTGGGTCAGAGGTCATAGCCTGTTGGTAACGCTGCGTTTGCGCCTCCAGAACGCCTACGACGAGTGGTTCATCACCGTCTACAACCTGGTCTACACAGCCCTCCCCGTTTTCAGTCTGAGCATCTTTGATCAGGTAAAAGAGCCGTCGGGAACAGTCGTGCGGAGTTCAAACGCGTCCATCAGGAAGCGGCTTCCCTTTGCAGGACGTGAACGACCGCTGGAGCTTCCAGTACCCTCAGCTTTACACTCCTGGTCAGCTCAACGTGTACTTCAACAAGAAAGCCTTCCTGCGCTGCCTGATGCACGGCACCTACAGCTCCTTCCTCCTCTTCTTCATCCCCTGGGCCTCCATGCAGGACATGGTGCGGGACGACGGCAAAGACATCGCCGACTATCAGTCCTTCGCCATTCTGGTGCAGACGTGTCTGATGGTGGTGGTCAGCGTCCAGGTGAGGCAGCTGAAACCTGCATCCGCTGTGTGTCAGAGCGATGAAGACGAGTCAAACCCGCCCTGCGGATGGATGGATGGATGGATGGATGAATAAAAGAAAGCGCCTCCATCTTCCAGCTGTTCCTGGACACCCACTACTGGACGGCTGTCAACCACTTCTTCACCTGGGGCAGTCTGGCGGCCTACTTCGCCCTCACCTTCACCATGTGCAGCAACGGGATGTTCCTCATCTTCACCTCCATCTTCCCCTTCCTCGGTCAGTCCCGGCGCTCCTGAGCAGTCCGAAGCTGCTCCGGACCCAGACCCACCTCAGCCTGACGGCAGATGTCTTTCAGGGACGGGGAGAAACTCCCTGAACCAGCCCACCGTGTGGCTGACCGTCCTCCTGACCACCCTCCTCTCTGTCCTCCCGGTCGTGGTTTTCCGCTTCGTTTCCCTTCTGCTTCGACCGACCATCAACGACAAGGTACGAAGAGTTAAATCCGTTAAATCCGCCGTCTGATTCCAGAACAGATGAAAGGGGAGCACAGGGGAGCCTGATTGCTCCGACTCTCTATCTGGGCTGGATGTGCCCTCCCAGCCTTTCCGTGCAGCCCTTCTAACGTATCCTGATGGGAAGGTTCTTATCCTAATTTAGATTATAGTATGTTTTTAAACAATATAAACGTTCTACTCCGTCTCCAACAGGTGAGATATAAGATGCGCAACGAGCCGCCTCCAGTCCCGGCGCCTCGCCGCCCTCCGGCCCGGCGGATCAGCACCCGGCGCTCCAGCTACGCCTTCTCACACTCGCAGGGTTTCGGGGACCTGGTGATGTCCAGGAAGTTCCTGAGACCCCTGAAACTTCGCCCTCCGCTCATCATGCAGTCAGACTCGGCTGTGGCTCAGAGCCAGCCTCAGCACTACCGGACCATCACAGAGGAGCCCGAGGGCTCCCGCAGCCCGTAGGCCCGAGGCTGGATGATGGATGGATGGATGGATGGATGGATGGATGGAGGGAGGGAGGGAGGGAGGGAGGGAGGTGCAGTTCTCCGTCCACCTGGTGATTATTCTGTTCAACTGGGCTCTTGAAGAGGTTGTTTTATTCTTCTGCTGGGCGTCGCACACGTCACGGTTTTGACATTTTTACGACTGAAAAAGAGATTAAACTGCTGTAAACAAGGCTCCAACTTTAGAATTTTACCTCTGAGTTCAAAAATGGCAGTAATGTCCTTTAATAGTGTGTTGCTATTCACGTTGATTCACCTCACTTTATTGCTCTACTATTTACCGAATAGGAAGCTGTAAATCGAGCCTCTTGTAATTGCTTATCTTAGAAGCTTGTTTTTCTCCTCCCTCAAACTCGGGGTGAGATTCTCTCCGCGGTTTCCGGCAGAGCCGCCGCGCTGCGCTGCTCCGTTCCGCCACCAGGAGGCGCTGCCGTCGCAGGCGGAGCCTCCAGCTCTGCGGGCAGATACTCGGTTGCAGCTTCTGGGGTTTTTATAGAAATTGTGAGATTTTTTCTTTTTTTTTTTTGTAAAATCAAATAATAAATTACTGTAGTCAAAGTAAATCAGTACAGGGAAGAAGTGTTGAGGTGTAGTACTGAGTTTAATGGTGCTGTTTTTATTTGTGGATGGTAATAAAAGTGACTGTTAACTCTGATTCGACCTCTGACCCCTTTTAGGGGTCCAGTTCTTGACTTCCACGTGTAAGATGTCTTTTCTTAGCTTCTCATCAATAAACCATCAGCAGAAGGCTGCAAACACACAGAATCACTCACCGCACACACACTGACAACGCAAGAGCGACTGTGGACTCTGGTCTGAACGACAGACCAGGAGGTATGAAGAAATAGTTTCACCTTCTCCCCTTTTTACCTTCCTAGTGAGTTCTAGGGTCGTTTTTGTCCTGATGCAGCTGGCCCTCTGTTCATTTCTGCTTCTTTTCCTGTTTCTCTAGGTTTTTCTGGAGATGGACGAGGAGTTGGGAACGAAAAAGAAAAGAAAATCATGCTGATGTTTGCTGATGTTTCCACAGCCCAGCGGTGGCTGTCGGTCCTGGACGCTGATGCTCCTGGCCAGCAAACATCTCCAGATTGGAGTTAAATGGGGAAGGTCAGGTTGGAGGCTCCTGGGCTGGTGCAGCTCAGTCAGCAGAGCCGCTGAAGGTCAGCACATGATCCCAGAGCATGCTGGGATTTATAAATAACCAGCCTGTCGGCGCGTCCAAAACCACCAGCACCCCCGCCTCCACTCAGACCTCCACGCTCAACTCTTCCTTCAGAGTTTCACCTCAAAACTCTCACAAAAACCAAAGAAGTTCCCACAAATGAAGCTTTGATGTTTCTGTTGGCTTTTAAGTTTTAAATCACCGACAGAAGACAGAAAGTGTGTGGTAGAAGGAAAAGGACGAGCGCTGTCTTTGTGCTTCCTGGGGGGAACCTGGAACCTCAGGGCCCCCCCGGAACCTTTGGTCTGACCTGGACCCACGTGTGTCAGGGGTAACCAGGACCTCAGAGCAGAGGAAGGTTCCCTGAAGGCTGCTGCTGACCTGGTTCCAGGCTGGCCACGCCCCCCACGGCCCAAAGGCCGGCGCTCTGCAGAGGTCGTCGGTTCGAATCCCGCAGACCTTTCACATGTCAGTATGAACATATGAGCCCAGCAGGTCGCCGTGGAGTCTTCGTGTGTGTGTGTGTGTGTGTGTGTGTTAATGAACCTTGGTGAACTCTGGTTTGCGTCAGACAGATGAATCATTTTTTCTGCTCATGCACGTCCGTGTGTACGTGTCCGCCAGCAGGTCCACAGGCAGGAAGACGAGGAGGAAGATGAGGATGAAGATGCTGCGCTGCCATTTGGCCGGTCCCTCCCTGCAGCGGTCCGTCTGGAGCCAGAACCAGGTCACAGCCTGAGCTTTTGTCCCGGTTTGCCATCGTTCTAAAAGGTTCTGTTGTTCTTCAGCGTTAATGATCGACAGGAACGGTTCCACTCGCTCGATTCCAGCTTCATCTGCAAAAGGATCAAAGTTCCTTCTGCCAACATTTCATCAGGCTGCTGCTGGGACGGAGGACGAGGCCAAAGACCGGTTGGGTTTGTTCGCTTAGGAGACAAAAACACCAGAAATGTGAATTCATCCGTTTATTTGGCCACAAATATTCCCCACCATCATCATCATCTTCATCTTCATCACCCCAATGCTGCATAATTAGATCCTCACACGCGAGACGCTGAACGCTGCACCTCCCACTGCTGACGGATGGAGGAAAAGAACGGATCGAGTCACTTGGAAAGGCACGTAGCCGCTCCGTGCACGGGCGCTGAGCACGTGGGCGTGAACCCACCACCGCTTCCAGAAGGTGGACGAGGGCCAGCAGGTGAACCGGTAAAACGTTGGACAATCAGACGCCCCCCCAGGACGAGTGCCGGAGAAACGCCACTCCAGTCCCACCGGGTGAAGAAAGTCCAGGTCAGGAACACAAAGGAAGAACCCTCAGTCTGTCCGTGCACAGGGGACACCCGGAGCTCCCCCTGGTGGCCGGCGGCAGGATCCACTCAGGCTGCGGTGGCCTCTTTCCCGTTGGCACGTTCTTCTTCCCCGCCGTCATGTGACCCGCCCGGTGCCTTTAGGCCAGCCCCCACCATGTGTGCACCAGCATGTCGTCGCCCAAACCGGTATCCAGGAGGCGGTTGCGGCATTCCTCCCAGCGGCACACCTGCCCCTTGTCCAGCAGCACGAACTTCCACTCCACGTGGCTCTCGGTGGGCAGGCTGACCACGGCGCTCCACTGGCCCTCCTCCACCTTCTCCAGGGGGATGAATCCCTTCCAGCTTCCCAGTTCCGGGAGGTCTCCGGTGACCGCCACCGTCTGGTGCGGCCACTGGGTGTGGTACTGGACTCGGAAGGTCACGTTGACGTTCTGGGGCATGGGCTGAACCGCCACCACCTTCTTGGAATGTTCCACGCTTTCATCGGCGGAGAGCGTCCCGCTCTGAGGGACCGCGGTGGAAGGCGGAACCCCTGAAGCAGAACACTCGTCCGAGGGACCCCGGTGGGTCTTTGGGTGACCCAGAGGAGGAGGAGCCATCCAGGGGAGCAGCGGCGCGTTGCCGTCGGTGATCCACTCGTTGGTGTCCATGGTGGCCTCCATGATGCTGATCTCAGTCCTTTCATGGTCCGCCTCCGTCTCCAGGTCCTCCTCCTCCTTCTTCACGCTCATGCTGATCTTCTCGTTCGTTTCTACAACCTGGACAGACGTGACCGAGGTTCTGACGTGCTCGCTGATGCTGACGGCGATCTGCGCCGCAAACCGGTCATAGTAACTATGGTAACCGTCCTCGATCTCGTGGCCAAACGTGTCCTCGTTGGCTGCTGGAGGCTGCTGGTGGGTCCAGCGAATGCTCTCACTCTGGAACATCTGGGTGCAGGAGGAGGAGACGGTCACCTCAGTCAGCTGATCGCTGACCCCAGACGACCCCGAGCCGCTGCTGGCTGCCTCCGTCTGCGGAGCGCCGCCGTTCACAGGGAAAAGGTTCCCATCGGCCTCCACGTCGGGGCTGACGGCCAGACTGGAGATCCCACTTTCTGGTCCAACACCAGCAGATGAGGCAGCTCCATCATCATCATCCTCCTCCTCCTCCTCCTTCTCCTTCTCCCGACCACTGGACAACTGGAGGTCACACACGCGAGGAGAAGCTCCATCAGGAGCGGAGCGGAGTTCTCCTGGTGTGGCCAGACGAGATGTTTCTTCAGCTTGGATGGAGGACTCGGGGTTGTGATCCACACGCTCGGATGTTTGATCTGCGTTGGGTGGTTGGGAGGTGGTGGCGGTCGGAGGTGCGGAGCCTGCAGCTGCAGGAACACTCATGCTAGCACCTCTGTGCTCTTCATCGCTGGACACAGTGCAGTGACGACTCAGGTCTTCCTCCTCATCTTCTTCATTGCATACTGGACCGTTTCTCTGCGTCTCCTCCTCAGGCTGTGGTTCTTCACAAGAACCAGCGCCAGCAGACAGAACCTGCAGCTCGGCCGGCTGATCTGGGCTGGAGCAGCTGAGGGAGGCAGGAGCCCCTTTGGGGTCGTTGGAGATCGTCTCCGGGGCTCCTTGACAGTCTCCATCAGTCTCGCTCCTCCTCTCCTCTCTTCCAGGGGTCCGGCTCTCCTCTCCACCGTCACGCTCTTGGTCCTTCAACAGCTGCACACAGACAGTGGTTCTGGTCAGTGGACCCGCCTGAAGATCACGATCAAACAGGACCTCCTCACCTTCTCCTGCTCCTCCTGGTGCACGCTGCTCTCTTTGAACCAGACCTGGTGGACCTCCTCCTCCTCCTTCTCCTCCACCTGTGCTGCTCTGAAGACAGCAGCCAGCTTGTTTTCATGCGTTTGGATCTGAGGAGGAGAAGTTGGCCGTCTCTCCTCTGCGGCGGCAGCAGGACGACGTCTGAGATTCCCGACATCTTCCATCACCTTCTTCACGTCTGGAACAGCCAGACAAGAAACAAGGTTCTTTTCTCAGCTTCAGCCCTTCAAGTCAAACAGTTCTGTCCCTTTAAGCTAATTTGCCTGATCAGGACTGAAGCGACGCGTTCAAGGTCGTCAGCTTCAGGAAGTCAGATAAATCTGGACTTTAGGACTCCACGTGCAGGTCAGCAGTTTCACAGCTTCCTGTTGTTGCTGCAAGTTTTGTCCAATTGAAAAGGACGCTGGTGGAGGACTACAGCGACGATACTGGTTTAAGGGCCTTCAAATAACTGCTCAGATTCGCTGCAGCTGCACGTTTCCCTATAAATAATCTCTCCCCTCCGGCTTCCCGTCCCTGCGGGCCACCCTCTCCGCTCGGCTTTCCACCGGGACTCCGGACCCCTGCAGGCCGCCTCGCAGCGCTCCTGCTCGGCTCGCGTACCTGTTGACTCCTCGGAGCGGAGCGAACCTTCCCGGGTCACCGACGCGTCTCGGTCCTCCTCCGCGGGGCTCGCCGCGCCGTCGTCGCATGCGGCCTTCCTCCGCCTCCCCTTCACGGTCCGGTAGATGTAGAACCCGGCCAGCACCGTCACCACCGCGACGACGGCCAGCGCCACGGCCGGTCCGTGGCGGCCGATCATGCAGAAGAACGAGGCCAGGTCCATGCGTCTCTCCGCGCCCACGGGTTTTTTCAGCGGCATGCTCGCTGCGGCTGCGGCTGCCGGCTGCGAGGCTGTGCGAGGCGGCTGGAGCTGCTGCTGGAGCTGCTGCTGGAGCTGCTGCTGGAGCTGCTGCTGGTCCTCCGGACTCCCCGCTCCTCCCTCCGCAGCGTCCCAGCTTCCGTGGCCGCGGGCGGCTGCCGCTGCTCAGCTGGGTCTTGTCGCTGCGGGGGGCGTCTGAAACCGAGCAGGTGCGGAGCGCTGATTGGCTGGGCGGATCACGTGGGGTCATTCACAAAAAGGCAACCGGTGTTCGAGTTCTGCAGCGCGTGACGTCATCCCGACAACTAAAATAGGTCAAACGGGTCCAAAAGATGGTTCCTGGCAAATCCTCAAGATCCGAGTGTTTATTCAGACCCGAGTGCTGCACTATTCATTTACCAAAGGAACATTTTAAACACAAAGTTCTGGCACGGTAAGGGTTTTTTTTAAAAACGAAAACAATACGAAAAAACTGCTAATAGTGATAATAATATTCAGAAGTAATCATTGTTTTCAAATGATAAAACAGATTTTTGGTGGAAGCTATTCTAACCCCCCCTCAAAAAAACATGGATAGATCGTATAAGATCATTAAATCTCCATAGACTCTCTCATCAAGACAAAAAAAAGTAAACAGAAATATTTATTAGATTTTAACAACAGACATTAAATTTCTCGTAAAATAAATGTACACGAGCAGATCAGTGTAACGGCGCCGCCTGGCGGACAGTTGTGCTAACAGCACTTTCCACAGCCTCGGCTTGGATCACTGGCAGCAGCGCCCCCGGGTGGACAGACGCGGTACCGACAGCTCGGGTCAACCTGGAATCTCTGCCGCGGAGCTGGGACAGAAAAACGCTAGGACAGACTATTGGGACAGAAGGAGGCGAGGACAAGACTGTTAGGACAGAAGAAGAAGACCAGAAGAGTGCGGGAACGGAAGCTCCTGGGCAGGAAGATGCTGCTCAGGCCGCAAACTGCGGGGTTCCTGCAGCAGATGACCTCTGCCCAACACGAGGCTTCTTCGGAGGAGCCACCTGTCGGCCAGGTAGGCGCGTGGACAGGAAGTCGAATCAGCTGGCGAACGCTGCCAAAGTTCACACGGAAGTTTCACCCGAACCTCTGAATCCGGAGCTGCGATGCGGGTGAGAGAGCGGAGCTCACCGGGTCAGTCGACCTGACCCCGGAGCAGCGGGAACGCTGCGGGAGCTGCTGCCAAACTGGACCCGAACCTCAGAGTATCAGACGCTGGGCCGCGTGCACACGCCAAAGTTGTTTTGTTTCCCGTTACTGTGCACGAGAAAACAGCTGCAAAGGGTTAACCCTAACCCTAAGCCTAAACCCAACCGGACCGATAATCAATGAGCGGATCAGTTAGTAATCATGTGAAACTGAACTGTTGCATTTTTTTTAACCTCTGACCCTGATCCCCGCAACCATCACTGACCAAAAACAACAATAAGCACCTATCGATCACAGCGTATTTGTGAATGAGGATATCGAAATGTGCAATATAAGCTCCTAAAAATACCCATTCACCAACACAGTGGTGGCGATATTTTGGTCATGTGATTGTCAGTAAGTGAGTCACGCGTTAGTTACAATAATCGTTAATTCTACAGACATACAAGGCGATTTAAAGTGTAAATTATTTCATCAGTTGGCTCCTGACTCTTTATATTTTAGCCAGTTTTAACTTAATGTGACCGGAGGGAGCAGGGTGCAGGTCCGCCGCCCGCCGCTGGGGGTCAGTGTTGTCTCGGGTACTGATGGTAACTGATGCCGATTTAGTGAGGATCAAAGGGAAATGTTTAAAAAAAAAAAAGAATGCAAACTTTTAGATTTTGGTAAATATTTAAAAATACAAAATCTGCCCTCGGCTACATCCACGACCAGAGTGGGAATGATGGCGCTGATGACGGTGAGGACGATGGCTGGCTCTTCATCACTGCAGCAGGTAAGCGGCAGCTCTTTAAAATGTTGTTTCACCTCAACCAATAAAACAAACGACTGTGCTGTCTTTGCTGCCATGGCAACCTCGGCTGTTTCCCAACAACACCGTCCTTCCTCACCTCTCCTCGTTCTCCTCCTCATCCTCACTCAGGACTCAGAGCAACATGTGGGACCATTTAGGTTCTCCTACTTCCTGTTTTCCAACATTTTCCTCCTCGCTCACGACGTTGACAGAGTGTGTTTGTTGTTAACAAAGGCAGTCCTGTGCGTGCGTGTGTGTGTGTGTGTGTATACCTTTTGAACTTTGAGCTGGTTTAAGAAATTGCGTCATTTGTTGTGAGCGTGCTAAAGTTGTGTTTCTGTGATGCACAAAGGTGAAATTGTTCCTGAAATTCCTAAAAACCAACACACACACACACACACACACACACACACACCTCCCATCAGACCACCAGTATCACACCTCATAAACCTCCCAGTGTGGGTCAGAGCCACTGTGTGTGTGTGTGTGTGTGTGTGTGTGTGTGTGTTTACTGTATTAGTTTGTGTCGATACTTTTTAAAGTCATTAACTGACACACGCTTATGTCCAACTAACATTGGGGTAGACCGGACGCTAAAGTCCAGCTAATTAGTAGCTTTCATAGAACAAAATAAAGGTCCTTGTGGCCCCCTGGTGGTGGGTGGCAGCGGTGTTCCTAAGCCCCTCCCCCTGAGCGACGTCCTGCTGGGTGCTGTTGAGTGTTCAACGTGTGTTTCTGAATTGGTTTATCTTTGATTTGATTGAAATGGATTTGCTTTTGGCCTCTGCTGATGATTGGACAGGCTGGTTTGTGGGCGGGATCGAGGGGCTTGCTGTGGTTGGTTAAAAAACTCTCGCGTGTACCCGACCTGTACCATTAGTGACACCTTCACCCATCAGCAACTTTTAAAAAGGTTTGTTTGGCGCGGCGCCTTTTGGGATGTCACAGGTTTGTCACTGTGGGACTGAGAACAGAACACCGTAAAACACACACACACACACACCTGTAGACTTCTCACCTGACCCTAACCCAGTTCTGACCCAACCAGGTTTGAACCCTCAAACAGGCCTCTAAAGTCGTGAGGACCAGCTGAAAGAGCCTCACTTTGATAGTAGGAGTATGTAACAAGCACACACACACACACACACACACACACCACACTTCCCGTGGCTGATATTTGAACAGATGTGGGCAGACTGAGCGTGCCCAGATCCCCTCCTGACCCCAACATGCACTTCCTGCTCAAAAGTTAACACCCAGCAAGAACAATCCTAGTCTGTACCCTCCACACACACACACACACACACACACACACACACACACACACACACACACACACACACACACACACACACACAGACTGCTGTGTAAGTGATTCGGGGTCTTTGATGAGGGAGCAGTGAAAGTCAACCAGTGTGAAACTGGTTTTATCTCAACAAGCCTTTGATTCTGATCAATAATAGCCAAATTGATGATTTGGATTTTTATTATCACTTTCATCTAACCTGTTTCTTCCTGATTCTCACTGGGAATAACCCGGCAGATCTAATATGAACTGGTTATACTGGGACAGAGCGGTGGACGAAGACTGCAGGGGTGTTTTTCCAGCCAGGTTTTCCTGGTGAATCTGTAGCAGAACACACCTACACGATGGAGCCGTAAACCCTGGATAAAACAACTGGTTTGACATCGCTAAAGGAAACAACTGCCGCTTTTCAGGCCGAACGTTGGCTAACTGCTAGCAGATGGAGGCAGCAACTTGTCTAAAGGCTCAAACGAGACCACAAGTAGATTTTCGTTGGTGGAAGAAATAAAACGGACACAATTTGCAGCCAGTTTTCAGCAGAAAGACTCCGATGTGACAACCTTTATGCTAGGCTAACATCTGAACGCTGCTCAACTATGACTGTCAGTAAATGCTGGTGCAAATCTTCAGATTCACAGCTTGTTTCTTGTCTTGCAGCATTTAAAAGCTACAGCTGAATCAGCACTGTTAGCCACCAGAGGGCTAACTAGATTTAGAGGAGTGTTTTTTTGATTATACATCTTGGTGTTCTTTGATTGAGCTAGCATTCCATTAGCTTAGAGGCTTTGCAGCTAACCAAATTGAATCCTTTTAATATACTGGCTACTGTTGGTTCATAACAAGCTTCCAGCAGCTAAAGCAACATGGTTTGCCAACTGGTTTTTCTGGCTAGCTGGCAGAGATGTTGTCATTGTGCTACTGTATTATTGTAGCTGCTGGAGGGCTGTAGGGCTGCTAGTCTCTGGTGTCTTGGTTGTTATTTTTAGCAGCTTTGGGGTCAGTTTACAACCACAGAAGAAGGGTCTGTGACCCACCGACTCCTCTGATTTGATTCATTGCGTTTGTCTGCTCTGATTTGGTGGTCGGAGGCGAATTTTCGCTGACCGACTTTGTTCCACTCGCTTGAAAACAAGCAGCTCAGACGGCGCTAACGACATTAGCAGAGCGTGGGGGGGGGGCTGGATTTAAGCTGACGGTGCAGGGGTGTGTGTGCCGCTGCACGGGACGACATCACTGTTTCCACAGGAAGTCGTGTTTCCAAAACTCTGGTTTTCCACTCTGAGCCCCACACAGACGACCGTTTCTGTCCACACGACCGCGCCGATCAACGCAGCCGCGAAGGTCAAAGGTCACCGTGTTAACTGCCCCCCGTGGCGATGGGGGCGCACGTCCCGAGTCCCTGTGTATTTACTGGCTCCATTCCTGTTGTTGCTATGGCAACATGGACGCGTTGCTGGTGATTAAATGTATATTTTGCTCTTCGTTTCTGCTCTTCGTGAACGTCTTCCTCAGGCTCCATGCATCATCTGGAGCTGCCGTAAGCCCTTGAGCTCATGCAGAGGAGGCGCTACAGGTTCCACGCTGCAGAAGCGCTTCATCATCCTGTTGATTCATTCCTCCGCCGTGGCGCCATCTTTTCCGTACTCATGCCGAAACTCCGACAGCAGGTTTTTTTTTTATCAACCTGGAGGTCTGAGTAGATCCAGGCCAGAAAATCCAACTGCGTCACAAACCTGATGAAGGAGATGCTCAGACCAAAGATCCCTCCATCCCTCTTTGATTCGCTCTCTTTCTTTGTTTCAGCTCCTTTTTCTTCTACCTTTGTTGTCTTAATACAAGCTGCAAATATCGCCCCCTGCTGGCCAGACCGATGTAGTTAATCTGCCTTGACATTTAAAGGAGTGTGTGTGTGTGTGTGTGTTGTGTGTGTGTGTGTGTGTGTGTGTGTGTGTGATCGTGAGGTCAGAAACAGGAAGTTGGACTCCTCCAATATCTGGGAATTTTTTGGGAATCTGGCTGGAAACAGCTGAAACAGGACTTTGTTCACACAGACAAGGGTTTCTTTTACCTCCCTCTCGGGTCTTTCTAGCATCCTCCTTCGTTTGCTAGCTGTTCCATCTCTCCGCCAGCAAGCTCACGCTATCAGTGTGTGTGTGTGTGTGTGTTCTTGTGTTTCCTACAACGTGAGGAGCAAATTAGGGTTTTCACATGTGAAATGGGGACGTCGTGTCTGCTTATCTATCTTAAGTTCAGGTTGAGGGTTCAGACGGGGTTAGCTTTGGGTCGGGGCTCAGGGGTTAAAGGTCAGGGTTTGCTGTGAAGGAGCGTGTCAATGAGGGTTCTCACATTGATGAAGTACGTGTGTGTGTGTGTGTGTGTGTTTGATCCTGTAGTTTTGGTGTAAATCAAACCATAAAGATACAAAAGGAGAACAAAGACAACAAAAGTGCTTTGATTTGCTTCATCGGAAAACTGAACAGAACATCTGGAGAACGTGTGGACCATGTGGGACGCTCTAGGTTCGGGTCCCAGTTCTCACGCTCAGTTTTCTGTTTTTAGTTGGATCTCTTCCTGACCTGGCTAACCTGAAATCCTCGTGAACAAAATCACGTGCACAGTAGCTGTCAACGCTAACCTGGGCTAGCTTGCAAACCCCAATTAGCCTTACTGAAGCCCAACAAAGCTAAACCAGAATTCTGTGTTTGTTGCCACAAATGGAAAACTGCAACGTTCCGACGTCGCGTCTCTTACGTTTCCGTGGAACGAAAAGCTGGATCTGCAGAGGAACGTGCAGGAGAACCGCTAGCCAACCGTTAGCCTCAGGGCTGCAGAGTTCCCTTCAACCGCGCGGCGTCTACGTCTACGTCTGCGTCCCTGAGAAACGTCTGCGGCGGAGATGAATCGGCAGGACAGAAACGCTCTTTCATTAAATTCCGGCTAGAGTAAACAGGCTGTTCCCAGCGAAGCCTCGCTCAGATATTTTTACAGGCAGATTCTTTTTCTGGCTCTAAATTTGACTCTGAGCCTAAATTGAAAGCAAAGGTCGGCGCCGCGATGATCAGCTGTTCGTGCTCATACCGCGATGCTAACGAAACAAAAAAAACCCGACGGCAGGAAAGGTCACGTGCTAACCGTTGGGGGGGGGGGTCGCTGGGGGGGGGGACTGGAGACGGAACGCTGGGATCTGACTCGAAAAGCTCTCGGTCTTAAGGTGAGAACGTCAAAGAGAGAGAGAGAGAGCACGGGAGAGAGAGAGGGAGGGAGAGAGCAGCATAAAGAGGCAAGGGGAGGGAGTGTTGGCTAACCACAACCATTCCACTGAGTGGTGTTTACATGGCTCCACACCACAGACGTGTGTGTCTGTGTGTGTGTGTGTGTGTGTGTGTTGGGATGGTTCGTGGGTTTCCACGGTGATCCCATCCTCCCTCCATCACGTGGTCAGCGGGTGTGAATGTCCAGGCCAGGGATCAGCGTGAGCTGATGTCAGAGCAGATCCGGGAGGTCGGGATCACATGTTCTCATGAATGTGACCCGGCCCAGAACGAAAGACGAGCTCAGTCCCGCGTTTTCTTCCCTGGGTGGGAAAAAAGCTCTGCTGGGTCTTCTTCTTTAAATCCAGGTTCTACGGCGATGTTGCCGCCGTAAAAATCACATTAAAGAGAGCTGCTGTGAATGAAGGGAGGAATCAGAAGCTTGAAGGAGGTGAAGAAACAGGTTAAAGCCTAATAAATAATAAAAGGGAATCTGGGTGGAGAGAGAAGAGAGAGAACAGAGTGAGACAGGAAGGAAAAGGTGTGTTCGTGAAAGAACAAGAGAGGAATAAAGGAAGGAAAGGGAGGGATAGAGGGAGAGGTGAGGGAGAGAAGTGGGGGATGGACAGAAGGTGGAGGTCTTCCGCTGAGGAAGGTAATTGGTTCCTGATGTGAACCTGAGCTCAGAGCTCCAAAGAAAAGCCCTTTTTGTCGGCTCCAATGGCTTTTCCATCAGAGGGAGCTACGTTAGCACGCTAGTGTTAGCACGCTAGCATAGCTCAGGAGCCTCCTCCAGTCAGCAAGAACCTAGTAAGAAGGTAAGAAGGTCCAGGACTGCCCCTCCAGGACCTTCTGATGGTGCTGGTGAAGCTCCCTGAAATAGGAAACCTAGCTTAGCTTAGCACAACACTGTTCGGACCACCAGCGGAGTCTCCAGCAAGTCACCGCCCCCCAGCTGAGAGCCCGCCTGAACTCTGGGGGGTCGTGACCTTTTCCTGTCGGCCCGGCGACGCTGGGATGGCTCTTTCGTTTCAAAATGACGTTCCTCTTTTCAAAGAGCAGATGAAAGTCGCTCATCTGTCAACCGCTAATGAAAACCAGCAACCCTGCTGTCACAGCGAGCCCCGCCCCCAGACCCACGAGCCAATAACAAACATCTGCCCCAGCTCTGTCCGTGTGTGTGTGTGTGTGTGTGTGAAAATCCTGATTAGGGCCAAGAACCAGCTAACCTGCAGGAGCCATCTCCTGGCAACTGTTGCTCTATGCTAAGCTAACGCTGCTTCTATATTTGTCTTCAACCTTTTTCTCTGTGTCGTAAATATTATTTCCAGTAACTGGGCTTCCGGGTGGGACCAGTAATTGTACTGGGAGCTGTAAACCTTTAAGGCGGAGCCACTTCGTCCCTGATGGAGACAGAGTCCATTAACACCGTGCTCACGCCAGTCGCCACGGTGATCTGTCGGTGGGCTGGGCTCAGATGTGGGCGGGGCCAAGCTGATGCGGGTCTGGCGTAGTTGTGGGACGGTGCTGGTCCAGATGTGGAGGCTGGATCAGGACCAGGTTCAGCCATCAGGTCTGTTCTGAGGTTCTGGATCCGATTTTTACCATCTGGACTTTATGGATCTGGCCTGCGGTGAAAAGGGCCGGCTCCGCCTCCCTGGCGTCGGACCTGCGTGAATGACCTCACGGGTCCACCGGGGCCGGCCCGGGTTCAGGGTGTAAGCTCTGTGACCCCTGTGGCCCCGCCCACACGACACCTGTCCCACCGGGGACAGCTGATCTCGGACGTCTAGACCAACGGTGCCGCTGAGTCGACGCCAAAGTGGAGGGAAGGTGGGCGGAGCTTAATCGCAGCAGGATTGACCTTTCAAAATAAAAGCGCAGGACCTCCTCCCCGAAGGCTGCTTCTGGGCCGTTGTGGTGCCGTCCCCATGAGAGAGGATCACAACCGGCCTTTTCTTCCCTGTCCTGTTTGTTTAATGATGCAACCCTGCTGCTGCCCTCCGGCTGCGTGTGCAGGACTCTTTTTTTCCTTCCATTTCCTCTCTTTCGCTCCATCTCAGCCCCTCGCTGCAGTGAAATTTAACTCTGCTCTGGACCTGCGATTGCCTCCCGTCCAACCCTTAACTCTTTCCTTATCGAGACGGAGCCGAGCCGCTTAAAGATGCACTTCCTGAGCGCTAGCGTCTGTTAGCATCGGAACCGACTCCTCGGACCCCCCCCACTGTTCCTGAACTTCTCAGAAGGACCGTCTTAACGTTAATTTAGACTAAAGTTCCTGTGGAAACAGTCCTGGGTCTGAAAAGTGCTGAAAGGGGGGCCGATGTGGGCCGACAGCAGCTCGCGGGTCGTCCGAAACCCTGCGAGCAAACAGAATCTCTGCGGCAGTTCTGCAGGGTTCTGACTGGAAGGTCTTTTCATTCAGACCACAGTTCTCTCAGGGTGGAATTAGAGGAACCGCAAACGCAGCAGCCAAGAAACAGCAGCCTGAGGTCACGCTGAGGTCTGAGGCTCCTCGTCCACCGACCCCAGGAGCCTCCGGCGAATCACTCGCCGTTGGATGGCGAGCGTTTGACCTTGGTCGGACGCATCTTCTGTTCGAACCACAGTTCTGGGGAGGATTCTGGGGCCTTAACCTCCCTCAGATGCAGGCGTGAAGGTTCTGACTGATCTGGGCACCAAACTGGCCCCTCGGCCTCGTGTGTGTGGCCCCCAGCTGCCCCACGGACACGCGTGACCCCCGGTGACCACACGTCTGCCTTCTCCTCCTCCACCAGCAGCTTTTCTTTCACACTCAGAGACGGAATGTTGGAATATTGAACCCAAGTTTCATTTTAACACTTTTTTAGGTTAAAAAAGTGTGGAAATATTTTTTTGTTGTTGTTCTATGTTCTATGTTTGACTCCCATTGGTCCGGCTGAGCTTCCAAACACTCCCTCTGCTCGGAATGTGTTTCCAATTAGCAGCCGAGGAGGCAAAAAGAGGAAAAGTTGCGCTGGAACGTCGAGCTGGTCGAAGACCAACGTCCTCGTGACGCACAAGCGCGTGCTGGACGGAACTTTCACCTGTCTGCGGACCCGCGACCCTCACTGTGCACTCTCGCTGCGAGTGCACGGCGCGCGCGCGCGTGACGTCAGGCGCAGACAAAGGTCCTCTCGTGCAGATGGTGTCTGTCAGAGAGACGCCAGAGCTTGGCGCGGAGAGGCACGAGGGCGCGGAGAGGCACGAGGGCGCAGCGCGCAAGACGCGTCACGGCAGCTCGGCGTGGAAAATTTCAGAGGAAAACCAGGAGAGCCGGGCCGATCGCCACCGGAGCCAGAGGCGAGCCGGAGCAGGAGGATGAGCCGCTTACCTGCCTCTGCGCCGCCGCTGCAGCTCTGCGCCGCAACGCTGCGCCTCTGACGCCGGATTTGCGCCTCGAGCGGGATTTTCAGGAAGCCGAGCAGAACTCCAGTTGGACCTGCGGGACCGGCCGGTGACCCACAGTCCCTCCAGCTGCACGGCAGAGGAAGACGCTGTGAGTAACGCCGATGCTTTTCCCGTGTGGGAGCGCGTGTACCTGCCACGTAGACGCGGGGCTCGAGCAGACGCGCCACGCTGCTGCGCGCGCCGTTATCCGGCCGCTTCGGGGAGGCTGAGCCCGACTGGTTGCGCCAGAGTCGCAGATATTCTGCCTCTCTGGAAGAACAGTTGGGGAAGGGAGGGAGCAGGAATGCGAGAAGAGAGAGAATTGAAAAAGAAAAGTGAGAGTCGAGCGCGCCGGGCTCTTAGAGTCGTTTCATCCCAGAATCTGCATCATCGCCCAGCCGGAGGCGCGCCTCGGCCCGGCGGGGCTGCGGACCCTGGCTGGTCCTCCGGCAGGAGCGGGAGGCCAGAGTGACCCGCAGACCGGAGCCTCTCCTCCTCCACCCTGATAACCAGCTTCTCCCTGCTCGCCCTTGTTGGCTGATAAAAACCCCTTTGAGGGACTCGAAGGCGCTCGGTTTAGCGTCACTAAGCGCATCTCCGAAACCCAGACGGTTCTTCGCCCTCGCCCGGCGTTCCTCCCCGAGGCGCCCCAAAAGCAAAACACAGTTTTGACCCTTGACCTTTCAGTTTGAACCAAACACAACTCCCGCCGCACGCCTTTCCGTCCCTAAAGACGGACGCGTTGCCCCCCCAGAGGAGAAGCTCCTGAAACCATCTGTGTTGTGATTGCTGAAGCTGCCTTCTCCTCCTCCTCCCCCACATCTGAGCACCCACATTCCACCCATTCCTCCTCCGGGGTCCAGATTGTTTCCACGTTCCCACAGGTAACGTTCTCTTTTATTCGGCCACTTTGTTCCGCTGGCCTCAGCGGGTCACCGAGATGCTGTTTCTTCTGCGTCTGTGCCCTCACCACATCCTCTTCCTCAGCTGTTAAACTTGGCTTCTTCAACATGATAAAACGTTTCGAGGGTTGCTGACCTTTTTTGGGCTTCCTGCTTGTCTCCGCTCAAGTAAAAATAAGCAGAATTAAAAAAAACCCTCTTATCTTTTCAAACATGCTCGCTGGGCAGTTTTTCACTCCTGCAGCGACAAACTCTGAAGGTTTGGCTCATCGGCGCGCTGGCTAGCTTGGCCGAGCGCAGACCGCTGTGGCGCTTATCTCTGCAGGCCAAAGGAAGCCATGACGGTGGGAAAATCAGACGGAGGAAACGCAGCTGCAGCAGATATCAGCGCAAACTATTCAAAAGCAGGCCTCTGTTCCACTTCCTGGTGATGGAACCCAACCATAATTGGCTGGAGGTGTTAGCGGCGAGCATAGTCTCACGAGGCGCCATCTCACGATGTTAGCTAAAACCTGGCTCGCGTCTCGAAGGTGATGTCAGTCACAGGAGTCGCAGAAGACAAGCAGCAGGGAAAAACCTGCTGAAACCTGACGGTGGAGTTTCGTGGTCAACGCCCTGCCAAGGCGTCGGCGTCCATGAAACCAAAGGCTCCTCACCTGGCTCCGCCCTCTGGCTGGTGCAGATGACCAGTAAAACCTGCACATCTGCCAGACCGTCTGAGGGCTGCACCAGCAAGAACGCTTCACCCTCACTGCTAATCTGCTTTACGTTTCAGTGTGTGTGTGTGTGTGTGTGTGTGTGTGTGTGTGTGTTTGTGTGGGTGGGGGGGGGGGGGGGGGTTATACATCTTGTTTACACATTTCTGAGGTCATTTCCAGGATTACTGAAATGTTACCCTAAAAACCAAAACATGTGGAACAGATCATAAAGGAAAGTAGATTATTAGGCGGATATCTGTGAATGAATGGCTGCATGTTTCCACGCTGGGTGGATAATAACCCGCTGGTTTCAGCCTGTCATCGGGCCTCGCTCGGTGGTCCCTGCGAGAATTTATGGCAAACTCAGACGCGTCGTATCTTTATTTTCCCACTCTAGCGGCTGGAAATTGAAAATTACCATTGAAAACCACCAGAAAACCCTTCTCGGTATCGGTGTCCCGTTAGCGACGACGCCAGCTGAAATGGGTTTTTTTACTTAATCGTGTTTTTGCTTAATTAGCAAAGCTGCTAGCGTTGTATACTGGAAACCTTTAACGCCAGCTAAGCTAACCGCTGCTAAGAACACACAAAGTCAACAAATCTGAAGCTTTAACGCACCTTTAAAGGATGTCAACTCTGATGATGTTTGCCATCAGAAATCTCGTTTTCATGAGTCAGACAGAAGCCATCAGTCAGCAGGTGCAGTCATGTGATCGGTGGCGTCCAATCAGACGCTTGTCCTGCCGGTTCGGTTTCAGCCATTAAACGTTCTGACTCAAGTTTGGCTTTGGAAGGAAAGTTGTGGACGCGTCAGCTGTGATTCAGCTCTGCGTGTGTGTGTGTGTGTGTGTGTGTGTGTGTGAGTGTGTGTGTGTGTGTGTGTGTGAGTGCGAGAGAGCTGGGGTGGGCTGGTATGGAGACAATGGGCACATTGTGCAGAGCGCTGAGGAAAAGCAGGAGGAGGCCTGAGGTGGAGGTGGGAGAGGAAGAATGGTGGATGATGAAAAGAAATGAGTGACTTTGGAAGGAGGGATGAGGATGTGTGATAGAAACCTTTTTTATGACTCCGTCTTCTCGGACGTGAGGATCTGCGGATGAGTAACAGTTGTGCTTTGATCTTTCTTCAGCCTCCAGAGAATTCCTGACACACCGACGGCTCCGCTTCTGCCATAAATTGTAGAAAAATCTATTTTTTTCTTTCCCAGTCCTTCTGAAGGTCCCTCTGGAGCCGGTGGAGCTCTGCTGGCTGCTGGGTGCACGTAGGTGGACTTGTGGGGACATGGCTGCTCTTCTAGGTGGAGTTAGACATCAGAGAGCGGCTAATTAGAGGTGAGGTCAGGGTGGGCGGCAGAACCTCCGCCTGGCTGCTGGTTTCTCCGGTTCTGCCGACGGACGGACGGACGGCCAACAAACGCTCCTCCTCAGGGCGAGGAGGTGTCAGAGCTGCGGCGCTGCTCCTCCTCCTCTGTCTGGCAGACGTTCACACTCGCGATGGATCAGCCAGGAGTTCCGGAGCTGCTCTGCTATTCCCGCATCGGAGCAAAAGTGGCCTGCTTTTTCTCTTTTCCCTGATTGGTGAAACCGGAAGCGTTCGTTTTCACGTGGGCGCGTGAAAATCCTCCACGTTTGCTGATGATGGAGTGATGTTCTTGTCCTTCGGTTCTTTGTCTCTTTGGCATCAAGAACCCGTAAAAGACGTTTAAACTGTTCACTGGTTGACCCGCGCGCACACGCACACACACACACACACACACACACACACACACAGAAACACAAAAGTATTCACAGATGAGTCTTGTCAGTCACTGCTACAGTGAAAGGGTGAGTGTGTGTGTGTGTGTGTGTGTGTGTGTGTGTGTGTGTATGTGTGTGTACGTGCATGTGTGTCTTAATCCAGCGTATGTTCTGAATCTAGCTCAGATATTCGGTCTATGACCTCACCAGTGTGGATTCTGGGGTGGTCCTCACACCCACACACACACACACACACTTCATCATGCATTACTGAAAAGAATGAATAGATTGTGTCCACTTACACTTTTGTTCGGTTTCTTTAACATCCGCGGGGCAGCACACACACACACACACACACACACACACTCATTTGCTGAAGTGTTTGGGAGGCCCAGTGGCACATCCGGTGCTTTCTGATGACTTTCTGCCGGATGTTTAATGGCCTTAAGTCAAACGGAGGAGCTGAGCACTGATTGGCGGCGTTGGCGGTTGCAGCTGCAGGTTCGTCCTGTAACGACGAGCAACAATTAGAAACCTCGGACCCGACATCAGACCCGAGCCGGGGCCAACAGGGCTAACCTCGCTCTTCTTCTCCTCCGCCTGCTCTCTCACCACACTGATGTCAGTGAAAACACACACCCTGTGTGTGACCTCAGCTCTCGGCCCTTTGTTAGAGCCGTCTCCTCCGGACCCTCCTCGTGCGCTGTCCCGCCGCTCGGCTCCAAGTGTTTTTTAAGAATTTGGAGATAGATGGATTTGTTACTATGATGTTAAAGCTATTTTTTCAGGGTTTAAACGGGTCATTTAACCCCTGCTCCTCCACTTTTGCCCTTTTATTTTTTCATTTATTATTTACAGCCTTTAATTATTTATCAAGGTGAATGTTGCTTCGGGTAACCAGCAGCTAAAACCATAGCTGAAATGCCCCCTAACACACAGCTGTTTCCTGTTTGTGGTCTGTGGTACAAAAAAGAAATTAGTCAGCCATCACTTGTGGAAGTTCTTTTACTTAATATGATGACAGAGGTCTATCATTTTCATCATGAAGCTACACTTCAACAGTGAGAGACAGAATGTGGAAATAAATCCAGGAAATCACACTGTAGAGTTTATTTCTTTTTCTAAATTCCTGTGTAACTCTAGTCTTTGGTCAGCGACAAACAAGCCAGATTCCTGGCTCTTCCCAACCTGCCTCCATCAGCGAGAGCGTTGAAGATGAGGCCTGGCTGGGTCTCCCAGGTGACCCTCACCCCAAACACACCGCTCGGGTCCTGGAGCGGCCCGGCCAGTCTCCAGACCTCAGCTCGGTAGAAAGTCATAGAGTTGGAAGCCCCTGTTGCCAGGCAACAGGCCCAAAACATCACGGCTCTAGAGGAGATCTGCTTGGAAGAATGGGCCAACGACCCACAGGGAACCTCTGACCTCTGACATTGTCAACAAAGGTTCAGTCCCAAACTTCTGTTGTTGACCAAATCTTTTTTTTAAACAGGAATTTAGAAATCCATTCTTTTAAAATCCCACAGTGTCATTTCCTGTTTTTTTTTTTTTTCTCAATCGAAGTGAAGCCATCATGAAAACGACAGACCTCCATCATCATTTTAAAAGGGGGAAGTTGCGCATGGTGGTTGACTAAATACTTCTTTGCGCCACTGCACACTCACATGAGGGCTATTATACGCACGTTACACTAAGCGTTGTCTGGGTGTGTGTGTGTGTGTGTGTGTGTGTGTGTTCAGACGCTTCAGTTCTTTTACCCGGCTGATCGTTTGTCTCGTCCATGTGTCCTTCCAGAAGCTGCAGCCATGGAGGACGAGCAGTGCTACTACAACGAGACCATCGCCTTCTTCTACAACCGGAGCGGCAAACACCTGGCCACCGACTGGAACACTGTCAGCCGGCTGGTGATGGGCCTGGGCATCACCGTGTGCATCTTCATCATGCTCGCCAACCTCCTGGTGATGATCGCCATCTACGTCAACCGGAGGTTCCACTTCCCCATCTACTACCTGATGGCCAACCTGGCAGCTGCTGACTTCTTCGCTGGTCTGGCCTACTTCTACCTAATGTTCAACACGGGTCCCAACACGCGGCGCCTGACGGTGTCCACGTGGCTGCTGCGCCAAGGCCTGATCGACACCAGCACTGACGGCGTCCGTGGCCAACCTGCTGGCCATCGCCATCGAACGCCACATCACCGTGTTCCGCATGCAGCTGCACACGCGCATGAGCAACCGGCGCGTGGTGGTGGTGATCGTCATCATCTGGACCATGTCCATCGTCATGGGCGCCATCCCCAGCGTGGGCTGGAACTGCATCTGCAGCCTCAGGTCCTGCTCCAACATGGCGCCGCTTTACAGCAACTCCTACCTGGTCTTCTGGGCGGTCTTCAACCTGGTCACCTTTGTCGTCATGGTGACGCTGTACGCCCACATCTTCGTCTACGTGCGCCAGAGGACCATGAGGATGTCGCGGCACAGCTCGGGACCGCGGCGCAACCGGGACACCATGATGTCTCTGCTGAAGACGGTGGCGATCGTGTTGGGTAAGAAACAGCTGTAAATTCCTGCTAGCTGACCCGCTAGCAGGACCTGTGGTCTCAGTTACAGCCCCACCCCCACCCCACCCCGCCACTTCCTCCGTTTATTGATCCGTCCGCTGGATTTGTTCTTAGTCCCCAGGCTGGTTTCACAGACTCCTGATGGGTCCATGATTCAGTGCCTGCTAGCAGCAGCCGTTAGCGACCGATAAGTCTCCTCAGGCCCCCTCGTCCCTGACAAATCCAGTCGGTAACAATCGCTTTTTCCGAACGGAAAATAGAGTTAGAGCGGGAGGGTGAGATGCTCTGCTGTTTTTTTGTTGTTTTCGTTCAAGCGGTGATATGTTAGCGTGATGGCTTCACCAGATGCTAAGTTACCGTCCTGTTGGTTAATGTTCCCATGCAAACTTAAAATATCTGGGTGATATTTTTCCTCTGATATTCGACATGGTTTCAGATTTGGAGATCCATGTGGAGCTTTTGAAGGTCCAGAATGGCCGTTTCTGATGGTTCCTGCTCTCCAGTCTCCTCCACCAGCAGAAGCAAACTGCTCCGTCTCAGCTTGAAGGACTCAGAATAGTTTAGTGGAAGGCGGAATTCAGCAGCCTGGAACCAGGACGTGTTGGTCCCAGACAAAACATTCCTTGGGTCTCTTCTCCTCCGTGCTGTGTTATCTCTCCCTGTGGCCTCTGTGGTCTTCGTTCTCACGTTCATCTAAAGCAGAACCGTGTTGAGGTTCCCGGTTCAGAGTGCCATGAATCAAGTGATTCTGGCTGTCAGCAGGAAGCCATTTAACTCTAAATACCTGCTGCTGTGGCCTGTTTGCGCCGTGAACCTGACAGAAACCTCTTTGTTGAGTTGAGTGCAGCAGTTGTAATAACAGAGTAATAACAGCACAGCGGCTCCGGCCTGCGAGCTGCAACCTACCAGCTCTGCTTCTCTTTTTCTGCGTTTTTTCTGCTCTGCTGGATGTTGGGACTCTCTGCTTTCACTTCTGCTGGCCAAAAGGCCGAGTCATCCAAGTTTCAGACGAAGGGAGGTGACTTCATCCCGACGCAGAAGAGGATTCTTCACACACGGAACTCTCCTGGAGGCTCCTTTGGTCTCCGATTCTGCCCGTGTCGGCAATAAAGCCAAAACCAAGCTGGAAACAGCCTTAAAAACAACAGACAGGGAGAATTCATGATGAAAAGTCCACCAGTTCTGTTTTGTTTTGTTTTTTATCTATTGAATCTTTTCTGTTTGGAATTCCTGGAGGTTTTCCTGTGTTTTTCCGGACTCCCAGAGTCGGTCTTTGGAGCGAGGGTGTGACGTGTTTTGGTTCAGTCTGGAATCCAACGCCGTTTCTGAGTGAGGTCATTTTTAAACAGTTGGGAAAGTGCATCTGAGCAGGGCCAGTTTTCCAGATTAGGACGGCGGATTCGGGGACGCAGACGTCCGGCTCCGCCCCCTGGAGCAGTTGTCCGGCACATGGCGAGCAGATGATGGCAACTGGTCCCGCTGCCGCTCCACCGGGTTCTCCGGATGCTCTGAAACCGGACGTGGGCCAGTTGGTCACGCTCACTTTCACATGCACACGCACGTGGGCGAAATTCCTCGTCCAACGGGTTAGCTCGGCCGTCCGGACCGCCAGGGCCCGTCCTCTTCCCTCTGGCTGACTCAGATTAGCTCTCAGATTAGCCTGAGTCAGGTGCTGCCGTCTCCCTGAATGAGCCCATTATGGTCAAGCTGCCGCTCGCCGCCCCGCGCCGCCCCAGACGGCGAGGAGCGCCAAGACAGGCCGGCGCTGACACATGGCCGCAGGTGCTGCGCCGCCGGCGGACGCCAGGCTAGCAGCGTCCACATCCGACTCAGAAACGTCACATTTCAGGGGAAATGAACTGATTTCACCCATTTTTTGAGAAAATGCAAGTGATGGAGAGAGAAGTAAGGAGCAACGTGAGGAGGGAGGATGAATTGAGTGGAAAGAAGGGAGGAAGGCCTGCAGATAAAAGAGGGCTGTAATTTAATATGGAGTGTCTATTTGTTCTTTAATCCTTTAAAAGAGACGCACATTAGTGGAAATCTGAGCCGACGAGGAGACGACAAAGTGCATCTGCAGGAGAAAGAATGAGCGGAAAGATAGAAGATAGAAGAGGGTTTAGAAGAAGGAGGAATCCTCCGAGAGAGGCAGAAACCCGGAACCTGGGACACCAGAGACCCCTCAGCTGCCTCGGCACTTCCTTCTGATGGAGGAGGGTGGGGTCAGGCGCACAAGCCGCCTGTCGTTCTCTAATCCTCCCACCATCAGCGTGGAGGCGTCCTCGCGCTGCGGTTGGTCGTCCATTAGAGACAATCTCTTCAGACCAATGTGGTCAGCGGCGCCGGCGGCAGACAGGAAGCCGGAGGTGGTAAAACGCACAGAAGCTGCTGCTCTGACGCCTCTCTGATGCACTTTCATCAGGGAGTCGCTCCACTGTGGTCAGCGTTTCAGCCAGAGGGCGGAGCTTCCAGGAGCTTCCTCTGCCTGGGGTCATAGCTGGGGAGGGAGGTCAAGGCGCTGGCGGATTCCAGGCCTGCCTGCCAATACCGCCCCTCTCGTTCTGCTCTGCGTTAGGGAGGAGGAGGGGCTTCTGCTCAGGTGTTCCCTCACCTGTCTCGTTGCTAACGTGTGTGTGTGTGTCTGTGGATTTAGGATGAGGTTGTCGGCCTGGTTGTGGGTGGCAGCGTTGGGAGCTCAGGCACCAACCCGAGTCAGACGGGAACATTGACCTTTCTGCGTCTTCCTCAGGAGCCTTCATCGTCTGCTGGACGCCCGGCCTGGTCATCCTCCTCCTGGACGTCTTCTGCGCCAGCTGCAACGTGCTCACCTTCGAGAAGTTTTTCCTGCTCCTAGCGGAGTTCAACTCGGCCATGAACCCCATCATCTACTCGTATCGCGACAAGGAGATGAGCGCCACCTTCAGGCAGATCCTGTGCTGCCGCCGGCAGGAGAACGTCAACGGAGCGGCGGCGGAGGGATCGGACCGCTCGGCGTCCTCCATCAACCACACGGTGCTGAGCGGCGGCCTGCACCACCACAACAACGAACACTCGGTGGTGTGAAGGCAGATCTGGGCTGATCTGACCCAGGACGATGAAGAAGGGCTGGACTACACGTGTGAAGGACGGAGGAGATCCGTGAGGGATCTGGGAAGGTTAACCGGACTTGAAGAGGCCTCGGCTCTTTACTTAGTTCTTGTGTATTAAGCTTGTTGATGTGATGCTAATATTTAAAATGAGTCTGTGAAGTGAAGGTAATGCCAGTATAACCCCTCCTCTTCCTCCAGGTTTCTCTAAAGTTTGTCATTTTTGTCTCCGTAGTCAGGAGAAAGTTCCGCTCCTGCAGACTTTTCCTGAGCCGGGAGCTTTGGTTCCAGCTGGAACGTTATTCCTCATTTCCTATCAAACTTGGGATTCTTGAAGCTCAGATCTGAATGTTTCTCCAGGATGTCCCCGTGTGGCTGTGGTCAGAGCCGTCGCTCCCTCGCTCATCTGGACTAAACCCGCCCGCCGTCGTGGTTCTGCTCATCCTCCCACGCACATTTGGGACATCAGTAGATCTTTGTAGCTTTTAGACGTTAGCGTTCCCCTCTGAGGACCCGATAGAGATCTGCTCCAGCGATGTTACCATGGCGACTGCACAGCAGAGGCCCAAACTCAACACGTGCGCCTGCAAACGTGGCACCAAGTTTGTGTAAAGTTGCGAAGCCAAGCTGTGGTAGGACATGTCAGCTGAGCGCTGGTGCTGGACTGGATCCAGGATTAGCTAAGCTAAAACCACGCTAAGCAGAAAGACTCCTTTGATTGTCAGCGTCAGAAACGTTGACGGATCCAAGACACCAGAGCTGGCCAGGTCACAAATTAGTTAGCGTTTATTCATTTTCTGAAAAAGAAGAATGGGCGGAGCCAAGCTACAGTTAAGCAGTCTTCAACTGAACTAGGTGCTAACGGCGGGAAGCTAGCATGTGAGAGCAAAAAGTGAAGTGAGAGGAGGCACGCTAACGACGACGTGAAGGAGGGGACATTTTCCCCCAACACTCGATGCAAAGTGCAGCTGAGGCTGATGGGAAAATCATCGTGGCCCCTGAACCGAAGCCATGAAGTGTGACCCTCACTGGCCCCCAGGAACTCTTACTGGGATTTGGTGTCTGTGAATGGAAAATGAAGGAATAGAAGGACAGACTGAAGGAAGTGGTTTTTGAGGTGTTGTTGAAGTTGTAAAACTGTATTTGAGCGTATGTTAGATGAGTTTGAGCGGATTCGCTCCCAGGTTATGTTATAAAGAGGAAAAATGATGCTCGAGATCAGAGAAGGTGAGATTTAAGGTGGCGTTGCTCACCAGTCCTCCCAGTCTAACCTGTCAGAGCAGCAGCCATGACTCTTTGAAGAAACTTGATTCATTGTTAGCGTAGCTTCTCCAAAGAGGCGTGGTCACATGACCTCTGCCGCAGACAGCTGAGCTGACCTGCTGATGCTGCGGCCCCCCGACTGGAATCAAAACACTTTCCGGCCAAAGAATGTGGACAAACGTTCCTAGCAGCTGACAGAGAATCTGGAATCGCAGCCAGAAATGCAGACAAATGTTGTTGTTTTCCTCGCGGAAGCGGGACGCCGCTCAGCTGTGGCTCCACCCAAGCGCTGCTGACACACGGGCAGATGGAGATTCTCCAGTTGGAAACCTGATCTCCACCTCGTCCTCAGCTCGCCGCTGTCAGAAACCACCATGTTTGCGCTGGGCCTGAACTCCACCAGGGTTCTGACGTGACGTTAAAACCGCTCCGCCTGCTTTTAATTCAGGTTGTAAAACACGCCATAAACTCTGTTTGTGTTGTTTGAGCAGACGCTGGGGCACCACTATAAGTATACGTGAACAGCCTGTCTATGAAATATCTTTTTCCTCATTCATCACGAAGGGAACGTGTGTAAATGTGTGTGTTATGATGCTAACTCCTGCCCTTCTGTGTCGTTAACCCGTCCACGTGCACGCGATGCCATCCGCTCCTCCGTAACCAGTCATTCCACTCCGGTGTTGCGTCTAATTAACACCTGACCGCGCCCACAGGTGAGCGTGCACACCTTTGCAGGGGATGTTAACGTACTCCTTGTAATGTTGAACTAATATTCAAGCCAGTATTCGTTTTTATAATAAACATGGCAGCCTTTATAATATTACAAATATAGATTTTTAAAGGTTCTATACTGAGATTTTGGGTAAATGTATGAAGTATAATAAAGGGAACATTCTCCTCATTCGCCCCCTGGTGGCTGGCTGTATTACAGCTCACTAGCCCCGCCCCTTCCTCATTAGCGTCAGACGGTAAAACTGTCTTTTTTTTTCATTTGAGTACGCTCCTTTGTTGATGTTTGGGTTTCTTACTTTATTTGATATTTTTGTCCTCTGCTTTGTACAGTTGTGGAAAGTTATCTTTATTTATGCCGACTGTTTCGGTCAACTTGTGTATCGTCCAATATAGAAAATCATTTAGTAAATGAAGTAAATAAAGACATTTACATCTACCCGAACAGTTTTGCAGACTGGAAACTTGTTTGTCCCACAGGTAAATGGTGATGCAGAAACGATCTGTCTGTTGGGGCTGATTTCAGCAGGCGGTAATTTTAAAGTATGACAGAATAAGCGAATTAAAAGAGCTTTCATGCGTCTGACCTCATAAGCCGCTGCTGTCTGCTGTTTATGCTAGTCCTGGGCTGATAACGTACACTGCTGACGCGCGGAGGGGATCGTCTATAGGCCTTGAGCGTGTTTATACGCCAGGAAGCCTTGACCGTTCACAGAATCCCGTCTGCGTGTTTATGAAGACAGTTTATCATCGTGATTTGTGATTTTGAGTGTGAGGGTTAGAAAAACGCCCCATAAACATGTTCTCAGCACGCTGATGTTTAGGTTAGCGTCCCTCAGAGGGAGGCCTGTCTCAGGTCAAAGGTCGCCCCCTGCAGGGATGCAGATGTGTTTATTACTGATTAGACGTATACGCCCTTTATAGAGGTTTTCTGTAGCTTGGAATGGTGGCGCTGCAGCGTGACTGTGGAATGTGTGTGTTTACCGTGACTGTACGGCTGTGTGTGTGTGACAGGGATTACGCTGCATCAAGTGTCAAGCTGGTGTTTTTTTTGGAAAGAATTTTCAGTGGGTCTGTTTATTGTTCCAGGGCTGTAGCGGGTGCTAGCCTCCAGCTGACTGATATATGTCACCCCCTTCCTGCTGCTCAGAGGCTCGACCAATCACAGGCAGACGGGAAGTTTGAAAGTGGCTGTCGCTGATTGACGAGGATGTCGATTCGTCATCAGGTGGGATTCTTCCCACGATTTCTGTGTTCTGACAGATTTTCAATCTTCTTCTGTTTAAGTATCAAACTGGTTTATGTTCTTCATATGTTTTAGTTTAAAGGTCTAAAAGTTGGAGCCGATGTCGGAACTGTAACATCGGCATCGACCGGTCAAGCTGGCGGACGTTATCGTGACCAAACAGGAGGTGAGTTTCACAGCAGAACACATCTCCAAACACTGAGAAGGTAGCCGGGAAGTCTGGAGAGCCCATTTAGATAAAAAGGGCCCGGTCCCAGCCTGCGGCTAGCTGGAGCTAACTAAAACGCAGAGCAAACAGAGGTTGATAAGGGAGAGAAGATGTGATAAACGGAGGGATGACAGCAGAAACCAATGATACGTTTCTAGGTGTTTTTTACTGAAACGTTTTTTGATTCTCACTCTTGATTTTATGCTTTCTGTTCTGCTCTTTTTCCCACCTCCTCCCCCACAAAGAATTTAGTTAACCAGCTCTTGCTCAAATTCCTCATCTTCACTCATGTTTTTTTGTTTTAACCACTTGAACTTCTTTCTTAAACAATGTCATCCATCTTTTATGAACAAAAAAAAAATCTTTTAAAATGTAATTCAGAGAGAACGTTCCCTCCTAAGGAGCGCTGAGTACAAAGACAGAGGTTGTTCTTGGTGAATTACTGGTCTCATTTATCCTGATAAAAAGTGTTTCTCGGCAGCACCGATGACACGAGGGTGAGCAGAGAGGAGGAGGAGGACGGGAGGAAGTGGGAGGAAAAGCGAGAGGCCAAACTCCATTTTAAACGGTTTATACTGGAGACACACACACACACACACACACACACACACACACACACACACACTCGCTCTGAGGGACCACCTGTACTCCCTCCTGTGGTTGTCAACAGTATAGCAGCTCGAGATCCGATGAATGCAAACTTAATATTATTGACGTCTTCTCCCTCAGTTGGAAATAAGTTTCCAGCACTTTTACCTAATTATTATAGTTTCATCACTACCAAAAGACATCATATTAAACTCTATTGTTTACTTGAGCTTTTTATTTAGATTTCAGGTTGTAAACAAAAACAGTCCTGTTGTTGGTGTCATCAATCAAAATACCACTATCAAAGATTAAATGTATCAAATTTAAAGGGGGACAGGTAACACAAAACACAAATCTTTAAAATCTAAAATTACAACTGTAAATTAACAAACAGAAAACAGAGCGATAGAGAGAGAGAGAGAGAGAGAGAGAGAGAGAGAGAGAGAAAGAATGTCCAGAAGTGGAATCACAAGTCCTCAGCCAACAGGGTCCTGCTGGTGGCCCACCCAGGGTGGCCCCGCCCCCCCACCTGAAGGCAGCTAGGATTGGCCCCAGGCCCCCTCCAGGTGGAGGAGAAGACAGATGGATAGATAGATGGATGGACAGATGGAAGACAGTCATCAGCGTTGGTTTAAAGTGACCGTGTGCCATCGTGGAATTGGAAACGGTCCCGTTTCTCTGGTCCAGTCCGAGTGTTTGGCCTGAAACTGTCCAACGTCTGGGCTGGTCTGCGTAAACCGCTTTCCCAGGTCCACCTTCTGCTTCTGGACTTCCATCCGCTCCTGGAGCCGGTACCGCCGGGGTCTGACGGCGCCTCAGTCGGCCTCGGTGTCCGTGTTCAGCGTGTTTTGGTGCATTCGCTCCAGGATCCTGTGGATGCTGCTGAAACTGGGCCGCTCGGGCGGCTGGCTGCTCCAGCAGAGGCGCATCAGGTTGTAGAGCTCCAGGGGACAGTTCTCAGGACAGGACAGGATGTGGCCGTCCCTCACGTAGTAGATGACCTCCTCGTGGCCCATCCCGTAGTACGGCTGCATCCCGTGAGAGAAGATCTCCCACAGCACCACGCCGTAGGCCCAGATGTCCGACTCGGTGGTGTAGCGGTTGTAGAAGATGGACTCCGGGGGCATCCAGCGAATGGGGATGGCGTCGTTCTCGTTAGCTTTGTAGTAATCAGCTGAGTAGATGTTCCTGGAGAGGCCGAAGTCGGCGATCTTCACCACCATCTCCTCCCCCACCAGGCAGTTCCGCGTGGCCAAGTCCCGGTGCACGAACTTGCGCTCCGACAGGTAGGCCATCCCCGCAGCGATCTGCTTAGAAATGGACAGCTGATCGGCGCAGGAGAGAAGCCCCGCCTCCAGCTCCGACGTGAAGCTGCGACCTGATAGGCTGGCTCGGCTGATGGTGCGCACCGACTGATCCGGGGATCGGCGGCGAAGGAACTCGTTGAGGTCACCGTGGGCCATGTACTCGAACATCAGACACATTGGTTTGCCCACTGCACACACACCTGTGAGGGGACACACACACGCACACCCACAACCGTAATTCACGGCCTGAAACGATGCTCCTGAAAGCATCGTTAGCCAGCAGTTTGTGTGTTTTATGCAGGATCTGTCTGGATTTATGAGGACCAGAAAGCTTACAGCGAGTGACACAGTGTGTGTGTATGTGTGTGTGTGCGCGTGTGTGGAAGAGACGAGCTCATGTGTATTATTAGCCTCTGGGGTCGTTGGAGGTCAGCTAAAAATAGGGAAAATCTTCTTCAGCTTTCATGAGCTTCACAAACTTCAGCGCATCTTCGCTCCAGTGGCACAAACTGTCTCTGTCAACTGGTTAAACGCCGTTTGGCCTGCAGAACACTGGCGCGTAAACAGATTTTCCGTCCACTCTAAGTGTGTTTTATGTCTCCAGATGTTTTCCCGGAAGGATATTGTGATAGCAGCTGTTTGTGTTAGATTAGATCGGCCCAACTGGCCCAGTCAGATGTTTGTGGAGGATGTTTGTTCAACTCTGCACAACAACGTGGCACCAGCGGCCAAACGTCTGCTTCAGTAACGGTGGAGGGACGGATTCTACCACTCAAGATCCAGAAGACATCCAGGCAAGCCGACACACACACACACACACATGCACACACACACACACACACTCACTCACCCAGTAGTTTGACAATATTCGGATGGTCAAACTGGGCCATGAGTGCCGCCTCTCTCTGGAAGTCATTTTGCATATCAGCTGATGCCTCCTCCTTCAGCATCTTCACAGCCACCATCGTGAACGACTCCATCGGCAGCAGGCCTGGAGCTCTGCAACACACACACGCACACACGCAAACGCACACACGCGCACACACACACACAGGCCCCTGTCACAAGGTTTCCCTCAACCGTGGGTTTTGTGTGTTGCAGCTACGCTGGTCCTTCTTCTCACCTGGCCTGGAAGACGCGTCCGAAGGCTCCCTCTCCGATGTCGCGGACGTACTGGATGTTGTTCCGAGGATACTCGAGCGCCAGCAGCTTTGAGTTCAGCAGCAGGGGAACGCGCTGGTACATGGGGTTGGGGTGGAGCCGATCCAGCAGCAGCTCTGAGGGCAGGGCGCTCAGCGTCGGGGTCTCCATCACTCTGCAGGGCGAGGGCGGGGTCAGCGGGGAGGCGGGGCCACAGGTAAGATGGACAGGTGTGTCCTACCTCTTCCGGTTCCTCCACTGCTTCCTCTGCCTGCGGCAGGCCAGGATGACGATGGTGAAGAGGACGGCTGCCGCCAGGGCGGACAGGACGATGACGATGACGGACATGGAGTAGGCTGGGTGGGACACGGTGGTGGGGGGCAGGACGCGCGGCGTCTGCTAGGGGACCCGGAGACTCCGTCTTTAGCACTGACGGACAGAGAGGCTTGAACCTGGGTGGAGCCCACCAGCAGCAGAGGAGTGGGCAGAAGACCACACCTGATGCTGCGCTGGTCTCGCCACACTCGGGCACTGGGCAGGACTCCCACCGGACGCTGGGATTGCTGGTGTAACACCAGGGTCTGTCGCTTACCCCCCCGGGGTTCCTGCAGTAGTTCCTGGAGTTCTTCAACTCTGGAATCACATCTGCAGACAGCTGGTGCTGGTGAGGAAGCTAGAAGAGAAGATGGAGAAGCTCAGAGAAGATGGACCAGTGTTCACACAGGTTCTTCAGGTGCTTCAGGTTCTTGAGGTTCTCCAGCAGACTTCCCGTTCAGGGTCTCAGCTCAGACCCAGCTTCAGCAGCAGCAGAGCTCGTAAAAAAGCTCCACAGGGAGACAACGTGTTTCTGGAGCGCCAGCGTAAACACCCAACATCTGCTGTCTTCATGAGTCAGGAGTTTTCTCCCCAGGGTGCAGTAGAAAAGCGCTCTCAGGCTTCAGTTTTCACACGCGTGCTCTCCGCCGATGGCTGAGGGGTGAGGAAACATCTCACCTCAGCCTTCTGCAGATTCCAGCACATCAGCGTGCTCCCAATAACCCCACCACCTTCTGGAAGCTCCACCCCACAACCAGTGGACGGAGGCGGAGATCAGCCATCTTTATCTTGGCTTCGACGTGATCGCGGACACACTTTCGGCCTCGCGTGTTTTCACACACGGACGCAGACGCAGCAAATCCTCTCACATCTTCTCACCAAAAACTTTAAGGAGAGAAGGTTAATGAGCCGAAACCAAACCAGACTTGACATTTATGTCCACCATCCTCAGCTCTGATGTGGTCTGGTTTGTTCCGTGTGCACGTGTGCGTGTGCGTGAGAAAGTAAGATGATTATGAGGTGGAAACCAGAAGAAGGAGCAGAAGAATCAGCATGTCTTCATGTTGGAGATCTGAGCAACTGTTGCTCTCTGCTGAGTATGCGTGTGAAAAGTAATTGCTTCCAGAGGCAGGATGTGACACAAGGAGCCCCTCCCTCTGTGCTGACCTGGCACACACACACACACACACACACTCTCCCTGCAGCCCAAAAGCCTCTTTATGTTTTTATGACTTTGCTCAGTGAGAGGGTGTGTGTGTGTGTGTGTGTGTGTGTGTGTGTGTGTGCTCTGTTCTAGGTTAGGGGTCAGGAATGTTTGTCCATGCAACTGAAAGCGCTGCCCCAGGTTCCTCCAGGTTCTTCGGAGGTTCTCCATCGTGGTGTTGATGGATCTGCTCTTCCTGTGGGTTGTTTGTCGGGTTCTAAATGGCGTCTCACCCGACTCTTTCCCAGAATGCTTTGGGAGGACAGTTTCAGCTGTCATCACAAGAGTCTGATTGGTTTCCCCTGATCAGAATCAGACCAGCAGCCCCAGCTCAGATTTCCAGTCACACAGACAGAAGTGGATCACCTGATGGTTCCAGTGCTGACACGGCGTCCCCGAACGCGTCACGTTGACGCCGCCCTGGTAGAAACGGCCGCGGTCGCTGTAGCAGCTCGCTGTTGGCGACGGAGAGAAAGGATGGGCTGGTTTATTCGCCCTCACAGGGTCAGACGGATTTATTGCTGGAGCTGCACTCACTTGTGATCTGGTCGGTCTTGATGTCTGAAAGGAGAGAAAAGAGGATGAGTTCTGGTCTGGTTCTGCTCCAGCAGGACCACAAGCATGTTAGAGCTGCAGGCCCAGTTCCTGCATCCAGTCAGGAAGTTTGATGGTTTTGAAGCCTGTTTTTACTGGATCCCAGTTTGTTCTAGAACAGTTTGTTTATCTCTATGATCCAGAACGAGCTCAGGTCCCAATGTTCTGACCTGTGCTCAGGGACGATTGTCCAGCCAGGTCCAGCACTCCAGGGCCTGATTTGAGCCAGGTTTTGTGTCCAACCAGGGAGGTGGGATAGAAAACCTGGCTCGAGTCGGGCTGGAGTACCGGACTGGACCGGACATGTGCACCCCTGCTGGTGTCTGTTCTGCAGAGCAGAAGTGAAGAAGTTCAGCAGAGCGATGAAGCTTTGGTCTCGTACCTGTGAAGGGGACGTGCGTGCAGATGTCGGGGTCAGCGTGAAGACTGGGTAAGGCCTGGCAGTTGGGCAGCAGCGAACTGGGCCTGCTGGAACCGGTGGCAGAGCGGAACAGGCCGGACTGGGCCGAGGCGCTGCCCTCCAGGACCGCCCACTCTCTCTGACAGTACAGCTCCTTCACAGCGAGGCAGTGTTCCCTGGAAGGTGAGACATGTTCCCTGTCTCTGCTCCCTTCCATGCTTCCATGCGTTAGCATATGTTAGCATCAGAGACCTACCTGCAGACCGGTTTGGGTGCGGGTCCGAAGCCTGAGGGGTTACAGTCTGGGAAGGCGCTGTGACAGAGCAACGAGTGCATGGCGGGGCCACACGCTGCCCCCAGCCCCTCCAGCGCCGGCCACAGGCTCTGAACCAGGTACTCCTGCAGGTCCTCGGGGTCCGGCAGCGACGAGTTGAAGAAAACCAGCTGGTCGTCTTGCAGGATGGCGCGACACACGTCTCCACGGTAACCGCTGCAGTAGCCGGCGGCTCCTTTGTAGAGTCTGATGGAGGTTCACACACATTTCAGAGCCGTTTACCTGTGTTTTGTGTCCAGCGAACAGCTGAAATTTAAGTTGGTCAAACATTAGCATTTTCCAGCCGGGAGGGTCCTGTCTTACCGCCATTCTACGGAGAAGCGACAGGAAGCAGCAGAAGATGGTTGAAGGAACATCAGGAGGATGAAACCAGAGACACGAAGAAGACAAGAAGCGAGAGTCAGCCTGGGTCTGAAGATGAAGCCGACCATGCTGCTGCTCCTTCCTCGCTCTGCGTGTAAGTGTGTGTGTGGTCAGCGAGGTGTGTGTGGCTGTCATCGGGGGTTGAGGTGCAATCCCACTAACAGCAGGGGGACCTAGCAGCTGAAAGCACCAACGCTGGCCACGCCCAGACGTGCCTGCCACGGTGACTCTGGCGCTGGCCTTGACGGTGTTGGCGCCGGCGCTGTGCCTGTTGGACGCCAGGCAGGTGTACAGAGCCGGTTTGCTGACCCTCACTTTCAGGACGGACTGGATCACGTCCCCAGACAGAGCCTCGTCCACCGACGCGCCGGAGATCTGAGAGAGACGGAGGTAGGAGCGTTCTGACCACGAATTCCACCACATGGAGCTGCAGCGTGGAGAGGAGGGGGGGGCGTTTCAGTTAGGGTTAGGGTTGGGGTTGGGGTTGGGGTTGGCGTTGGGGTTAGGGTTGGGGTTGGGGTTGGGGTTGGGGTTGGGGTTGGGGTTGGGGTTGGCGTTGGGGTTGGGGTTGGGGTTGGCGTTGGGGTTGGGGTTGGGGTTAGGGTTCAGCTGCTGGACTAAACGGCTGTAAAATACTCAAATGACTGACTGATTTTTTTCTAGAAACCTCTGTGAACTGTCTATTCAAAGGGTCTCCAGCGTAAACGGCTGAGCTGATGGAAGAATTAACACGATGTGACAGGATTGTTTGGTATTCGGGGACGGCGTTGGGCCCCTCCAGAACGCTGCCACTGCTCTCACACACAAATAAACGCCGCCGCGTCTGTATTTGTCTTTATGTCTGACTGTCTTGAAGCACCAAAAATGACCTAATGACTTGGATGAGCAGCCAGTAAAGGAGCTTTGTCATTTTAATCAGCACGCACACACACACACACACACACACACACACGCACACACACACACACGCACACACAGGCAGTATTTACAAGTATTGAGGGCCTGTAATCCTGCATCCAAGACTATTAAACATCCAGACGCCGGTTGCGTTTGTCTGCTCAGAGCCGCATGTGCGGCGTCTGGCTGCTTAACGCCGCTGGTGTGGCGAGTGTGTGATGCCACGTTCGCCTGGCTCGTTTGGGGTTTCCGTCTGACAAGAATCAGCAGGGCGATGACAGATTCCTGCTGTAGATTCAAATGATAGACGCTGGATAGGTGGAGAGATGGATGATAGATGATAGATTATACACGTTTAAGCAGAGGTTTTTGTCAGCTCTTTAAAAACAACAGCAGATCAAAGCCGATAACGCTGCGTATCACTGGCTAAATGAAATGTGAGCTTTCCAATCCCCTGTCACCATAATGAGAATTCCTTTGCTGTTTATATCCTGTGTGTGTGTGCGTGTGTGTGTGTGTGGGGGGGGGGGGGGGCGGTCCTGTGGTGCTGACTTTGCTTTGATCTCCTGATCTCCGTTAAAACACTGGCTAATTTTCTATTTTCTCTCTTTTTTAATATGAGTCGTTGAACTAGCTCCACCGTTGACCAGTGGGGGGCGCTGGAGCAGGTCACCATCCCTCTGTGGACCAATCACAGCACTCACCGTGTTCCCGTTTTCCAGCCAGGTGATGGTGGGCACCGGGTTTCCCGTGGCGTTGCACTGCAGGGAGACCAGGCCGCCGTAGGCCACCTTGCTCTCTTTGGGAACCTGCAGAATTCGAGCGGGAACTGAAAACAGACGTCAGAGGCGGCTTTGGCGGGTCCGGACTGCCGATGTTGGTGGTGCATCCGTGCAGATTTCAGCCGTTAAAGCGGCGCGACCACGTACCCTGAACCTCGATGGTGACGGGCTTTGAAATGGACAAACCGAAGCTGTTCCTGGCCACGCAGCGGTACTGGCCCGCGTCCTCCTTCCGGACATTGTGGATCTTCAAGGCTCCGTAATCCAGAATAGTAACGCGGTCGCTGATCTGAGAGCAGGCACAGAAAGTCCACGTCTGCAGAAAAGCTCCCGTTTGAGGGTTGAATCAAAGCTCACACCTTGATGAGCTCATCGTCTTTCAGCCAGGTGACGTCCGGTTTGGGGTTGCCGAGGGTAACGCAGGGCAACACAGCTTTGGACTCCACCAGCAGGGTCAGGTTGGTGGGATGGCGTTTGATCTGCGGCTCTGCTGAGGAGATCCACAGTCAACGCTGTTCATTCCCAACATCTGGACCGACTCCAGCTGCGACACCATAGCAACCAGGCACACATACTCATCTTGAGCTGCAGAGCTCCGCAGCTCTTAGCCGGCTCGCCGACGCCGTTGGTGGCGATGCAGCAGTATTCGCCACTGTCTGACTCCCTGACGTGAGGCACGGTTAGCATCTGACCCTGCGCCTGCGTGACGTACCTGGGGTCGTAGTACCTGGCGGGAACCGCAGGGGGACAACGAAAAATGCAGGTTTTTCAAGGACAGCTGGGCTGTTTATGCGAATGAGCTGTTAGTGCCGCCATCTGTCACAGCTACAGGTTAGCAGCGTCACGCTAGCATGGCCAGTCTGTGTTTTAGCTCTTTGTTTTAGCTACCAGTATCAGGTGTGGGTGTTGCTGCGACAGCTTGTCTGGGTGTAAACGTACATAATCGGGTGGTTATTCTTGGTCCATGTGACGTCAGCAGGGGGGCGGGACTCCACCTCGCAGATGAAGGTGGCGTTGTGATCCGTCAGAACATCCAGGGTCTCCAATAAAGTGATGATACGCGGAGCTGATGGGAGAGAGGATGAAAATGGGAGTTCATGGACTTTAGGATACAAGAGCCTGAGCTAAAGGCTGCGACGTTTCATCCTACGGTGACCTCCAGACGACCTTTACTGCAGGCCAGGAAAGGTTAGCTGTTGTCACACGGCAGCATCGGGTTTTCTCCGCATCAGTTTGTTGCTTAAGTTGAATCTGGACAGCTGGTGGACATCTGAGCAGCTTCAGCTCACATTGACGACGTGACTCATCGTTACAGCAAACAAGAGCGTGACCGCACGGCCTCGCGAGAGCTGCTTGTTGTGAAATACCTCATGGCCTCGGAGGTGTGTGTGTGTGTGTTTGTGTGTTGCTAGTGTGTTGATGTGTTACAGCTGTCTTGTTTGAGCAGCAACATTTTCAATCCTCCAATCGCAGCATCTCGATTCGCTCTGGTGGACAATCTCAGACCGCTCACACCACTAGGCTAAAGTACCCACGTCTTTATCCTAAAGCTAACCACAGTGTAAATCTAACTCAAGATCAAAGGAAATCAAATGTTAACATTCTAAAATGTTAACATGGGAGAAACTTCTGAACCTCATTCAAAGATCTCTGTGGGTCTGTTTTCCAGGTCTCCAGATTGCTGAGATGGAGGCATTAGCGTGCTAGCTGGGCTCTACCTGAGTGTAGAGACCACAGAAACGGAGTAAACAACCATCCAGCACATCGTCAGCGTGTCAGCGTGTCAGCGTGTCAGTGTGTGGACGGTGTGGGTATCTGCAGCATGTGCTCCTGGCTGCAGGGCGTTCTGCACGCCTGAGCTCTGCAGGCCCGTGCATGTGACCCTGCGCCGGTGCCAGAACTTGATCTGGTGCCTGAAATGCTGAGCTGGACCAGCTGTGCTCCAACCTCCAACCTTTTCCTTTTTTCGGAGGAACTCTGACTCTGCGCTCAGAGCTTCCCAGAGGCGGAGCTGGAGGGTGGAGGTGAGCGTGGTCACCAGCCCCCCTGCTGGGCGCAGCAGAGAGGATCTGAGCGCAGGAAGGACGCAGCTTTAGACACATTTACACGATGGAGGCCTGTAAACACCTCCCCCAGGATGTGGGGAAAAGACCAGAAACTTCACCTTCAGCTCTAGTTTGAAGGTTCAGCTTCTGGTTCTTTGGCTGCAGCAGATCAGAAGTGTGTGCGGGACCCACCACGGACCCCGTCCTCCTCCGCTCAAAGGTTTCAGCGATCAGTGACTGAGTTCTCGTTCTCTCTTTCATTCTTTGATAAAAATAGTCCTGACATCTCCAGAGATCATGCAAACATGGCGTACCTGTGTGTAAGCAGCGGCCCAGCCTGACCAGAACCAGCAGCAGGACTGAGATGGTCTCCACGCTCTTCATCTTCCAGAATCCAGAACCAGATAACTCAGATTTCCAGAGAGACGGAGACGTTCTGGTCAGTGCCCTCACCGCTTCTGCACTGAGTCCAAGTCAGACACAGCCATGAGTGTGTGTGTGTGTGTGTGTGTGTGTGAGTGTGTGTGTGAGTGTATGTGTGTGTGAGGGAGAGAGAGAAAGATGGACAGTGGCAGCTGGTAAACTGTTCACAGGGCTGCATTCAAGGACCCTGCAACAGAAGCAGTAACGTTTGTTCAACATACAAACAACAGTAGAGAAATCTGACGGTTCTCATTTAGATCTTTGGGTTTCATTATTTTTTTAAATGTAATTTCCAAGATAATAACCAAATTAAATTCAGAAGTTATTAATTTTTACTATGTCTGCAATTACACACACAGCACACACACACACTTTGTGTCACCTGTTGCCTGCAGCCTGTGTGTCCTGTTATTTTGGGAACGGAATGGCATCTCCCGTCTGAACGATTGTGCTCTCTGAGACCGTAAACGCATCATCAGTCAGGAGAAAAATACGTAGATTTTTAAAAAGCACCAGAAAAAGAGTCAGTAAGAGCTGAGAGTGAGTTTTAAATGTGCTGATTATTGTTCAGCCTCGTGTTGACTCAGAGACACGTGACCAGGCTCGTTCATGTTTCACTCAGTGGATAAAATTCCTCAAAAACAATTAATTAAAAACGAACAGCTGGAATCTGTGACGCTGCTAGTTTGGGCTGGTCACGTGACTCATCGAGCGCGTTTGCGGCTCGTACGCGCACGCGCACTCCACGCGGCGTCACTGCGCTGGTCTCTGGCTCCCCCTGCTGGCCGATGATGTCATTGACCTTCCCTCTGACGTCATTCCTCTTTTTTAGGTCAACACACACTTTTGTGACCTACGTCTGTCAATCCGGGTTAAATGTCGGATTAAATGATACTAAATCCTGTTCAGGTGGAAGAAACCGGTTAGTTTAGTCTTCCTCGCACGCCCGCGGCTCCGCCCTCTGCTGTAAACCAGCTGCTCCTAAACAACCACATGATCTGCTGTACTCTGACCCTGTGAACACACACACACACACACACACACACACACACACACACACACACACACACTAGTTCAGTCCTTAGACAGATTCAGCTTTGTTTGAGATTCAAGGCGTGAACAGGTAAGACTGCTCACCTGTGAAATCCAGAATCAGTAGGGCTCTAAAACCAGTGTGTGTGTGTGCGTGTGTGTGTGCGTGTGCCCGCGCCAGCACAGCTAGGACATTTTGTCTGGTTTTCTCACTTTCAAAGGTGTGTTTGAGGGTTCAGGTGAGCGTTGGGTCAGGGTCAGGGTCAGGGTCAGGGGTCGGGGTCAGGGTCAGATGGAAGCGACTGAAGGTGAGCTGCTCAGGCCGCTTCTGTCTCGGCTCCTCGTAGCTCCCTTAGCTCCTCCCGTCTGTTTACATCCGTTTACTGAGACGACGACCGTGCCGTCGCTCCGCGTCTGGACTCCTCCGCCTGCAGGGTGGTGGTTCTGAAGACAGCGCAGCCCCGTCCCAGTTCTGGGCGCGGCCCAGCTGACTTCTGCTGAATACCTGAGATGTTTGTTAGCCAGAGAACATGCTGAGACACGGAAGGAAATCACAGGGTAGAGGGAAAGAGGGAGGGAGGGACCGGGACACGTGGGTCCGGAGCGCTGCCTTCGCTGGATCTGTGGCAGAACAGAAGCGGCGGGAGCTCCTCTGTCATCACCGCTGGGTGGAGAACTGTCATTACCAGCCCACAAAAAGAAAGTGAAAGACTGAAAGGAGAGAGGGAGAGAGGGAGAGAGGTAAATATAACCCGGAACCTTCAGACAGACGCAGATATCTAAAGAAGCGGAGGAGGAAAGAGAGCCTGCTTGAGGAGCTGCGGTTCCTCAGACTGGCTCTGGTCTTGGTCCAGGAACCAGCCCACAGGTGGAGGTTGGGACCAGACCTCCACGAGCCTCCACCCTTGTTCCCCTCAAGCGCAGATGGACGAGGAGCTCCGGGTTCAGGTGATCCAGGCGGGAGACGGCAGGACGCTGTCCAGGTGAGTCAGTCTGAGGGGGGAGGGGTTTCCCGCCTGCTTTCTGACTGCTTTCTCACTGGTTCGTGTGGTTCCAGAGCCGAGTTCCTGTCACTGCTGAAGAACTACAACTGCTTCCTGAAGGAGCAGACGCAGCTGCACCTCAGCTACGCTCAGGTACGTCCACGCCGCCGGCACCTGATCCACGTTTCCATGGTAACCCAGAGCAGAAGACAGACGTTAGCTTCCCTAAACCCCCCCAGTGGGCTCAGAGAAGCCCTCAGAGCGACACGTCGCAGCTCGCCGCGGCGTACCTTCACTTCAAAGCGAAACCTGTTTTTGTCGCTGTGGCGTCACCAAAAACAAGCTAACGCTGGATGTTTCGGGAGCAGCGGCGGCGTTTGGTTTCGTGCACAGCTCCTTCGGACTGAGCCGGCGTGTGACGTCCCTTCTGTCTGCCCCAGGCGGAGGATGGACAGGTGCTGGTGGAGGGCTTCCTGAACGTCTCCTGGGGCGTCCAGAGGCCCATCAGGCTGAAGATCCAGGACGACAAGCAGGCGCTTCCCATCGCCTCGCCCATCTCGTCCAACCCCGTCAGCCCCGTCAGTCCGCTGGGAGGCGAAAGGTCAATGAGAACCTGGACGGGTTTGACCAACAGGCTAGTTAGCGTTAGCCCTGAAATGCACATTTCTGGAAGGTGGTCCCTCTACCTTCACCTGTGCTAAAACTGGGAGGGGGGGCTACACCAGCTCACCGTTTGGTCTGGTCTGCTTTGGTCCGGTCCGGTCCGGTCTGCTTTGGTCCGGTCCGGTCCGGTCCGGTCCGGTCTACTTTGGTCTGCTCTGGTCTGATCCTCTATCTGCTTCCCGGTGTCCTCTGCAGAGGTATGACACGATGGAGGGAATACGTGGACCTTCACCAGGTAGACGAGCTGGCTGAGACCCCCCAGGACACGGTCCTCACCTGTCCCCTACCAGGTCTGACGCGTCTCCGGTCCCAGCGCCTCTTCCATTCCAAACTGAGCCAGGCTGCTTGTGCGTCCGCCAGGCCCCCCTGTCTACCAGACCGCCACCCTGAACCCCGTCAGGCAGAAGAACCCTGAGCTGGAGGCCGAGTCCAACCTGTTCCGCTGCATGAGCGACGCCTCATTGGTCAAGAGGAGGAAGGGGCGGGACAAGTCGGCCGCCCAGAGAGAGCAAGAACGACAACATCGCTTCTCCATCAACGGACACTTTTACAACTACAAGGTGGACGTCCAGCGAGGAGTGTCTCCTCCTTTCTTCGTCTTCCTCCTCATCCCTCTCTCCTCTACAGACCTCCATATTCACACCATCATTTGGAACGTCCACCAAAGTTCGCATCTCCAGCAGGATGAGCACCAACCAGGTGATCGAACAGCTGCTGAGCAAGTTCAAGGTGGGTGGACACACACCTCACATCCGCTTTACAAAATAAAAGCACAGAACCGTCTCATCTGCTCCGAAAACACAGACGCTTTCTCCTGTAGGTGGTCAGGGGAAAGGTGTCCAAAAATAAAAAAAAAGCAAGTTTGAATGTGAACTTTTTCTCCCTCAGATTGAAAACGACCCTCAGGAGTTTGCTCTCTACTGCATTCATCAGAGCGGAGGTACGAGGCCCAACCTGCATGTGCAGGTTCAGTCAACACACAGCATTAACTCTGTGTGTGTGTGTGTGTGCGTGTGTGTGTTGCAGAAAAGAGGAAGCTGAGCAACAGAGAGCAGCCGCTGTGGGAGCGGGTTCTGCACGGACCCTCTGAGGACATCATGAAGATATTTTTGATGGACAGAGATGAAGAAGAAATCAGCATTGATGTGAGGCTACTGGCTACACCTCCTCAGCGTTTATTATTAACATTTTGCACTAGCAGGTAAACAGAAAAAGGGAAGAGAGTCAGGTGAGGCGAACAAAGGTGCGTTGAGTGCAGTGAAGGGCGGGGCCTGGGGCAAATACTAACTACCGCTGGTCGGAGCAGTGTGCGATACCCAAAGAGTCCGCCAGACGGCGACATTTAGCCGCATATATTTATTTAGTTTTGATTTAAAGACATCTAGACTATAGTTTCTTCCTTTTTCTGTGACAAAGGATGTGATTTTTTTTTTAACATCAAATGTTTTTAAGGTGAATTCATTTTTTAATGGTGGGGTCAGGTGGTACACTCGATATCCTTCTCCATGTCGTGTATTCATGTCAGGACTTGTTGCCCCTCAGGTGGCCCAGTACCTAAACCTGGAGCTCCCCATCCTGGAGCAGGTTCTTCTGAGGCTCCGAGAGGAGGAGAACAAAGAGATTCAGAGGATTGTTGGCAAGTCAGTGAAACCTTAAGATGTTAGACAAAATATTTTCAACAGCTATATTTGTAATCACTGAGGAAACAGTGATTAAAGTAACCCTTTAATTTGTTGTGTGTGTCAGGTATCAGCTCCAGCACAGCCTCCTGTCCAACATGCTGAACTGTAAAATGTCTCCTCACATCGAGACGAGTGTGTGACAGGATGAGACCGTCTACAAAAAGATTAATTTACGAATACTCAAAAAAGTTGCAGAAAGAACATGTTTAAGACATTTTGTGACCCATCACACGAAAAAAAAAGAAAATTCTTAAAATAAAAAACCACACTGAGGTAAATATTTTTTTAATTTTATAGAAATTTACTCAAATTAAAAAAAAAAAAAAAAAAAAAAGCTAAAATTAAAATGCTAAAATAAGGAGGGCGGTGTACCGCGGTCAGCCAGCAGGGGGAGACAGAACCATCATTACATAAATCTGAGTGCCCGTCGGAAAAACTGGACTTTTTTTAGTTTTAACTTTTTATTCAGGGTTTTATTACTTTGTATTTTACTTGACAGTTTACAAGGAAAAAATAAGAACAATAAAATTGTTCCTGTAGATGTAAATAACATCAAGTCTTTGTTGTGTTTTTCTAAATGGGAGTTTTTTTTTTCTCCACAATGACAAGATGAAACCTTGTGACGCCATTTCCTGCCTTTTTACGTTATCCAGTGGACTTGTTTTCCTCCCTGTCCTCCTGATCCTGATCCATGTTTTTCTGGAACCCAAACACCTACCAGGCGGTAAACTGTGCAGCCAAACTTTCCAGCTTCATCTTTGCTGAAAAACAAACCTAAAACCTCTAGGAAATGCTAGTGGCTGAGCAGTGAGGCGGATTTTCCTCTGACACAGGAGGAAAAGAAGCTGGCTGACTTTTTCTTTTCATGAGTCTCCAACAGTCAGGCTGTTGGAGTCTGACTGTCTGCAGCAGTCAGAAGCCGACGAGCCTGAAACGTTTTGCTGCAGCAGCTTAAATGAGAGGTTGTTTTTAAAACTCCATTTTCAGGCTTTTATGCTTCTTCTCTGTTTAGGTTTCGTTCTGTTTCTCAGAGATCACAAAAGTACAAAAGTAACTCTTGTTCTTTTTTTCCAGGTTTTTTTTAAAAGCACTTTTCAGGTTAAAAATCATTTTATCTGACATCGATAAGGGTTCAAAGTCATCAAAAAAATTCAAAAAGTGACATATTTAAACTGTTTTCTCCACTTTGTTGCACTGCTGATCCTGCAGCTTGTATTTGTTGTTTCGGGGGTCAAAGGTCACGTGAAAATCACATCTCACCTGCTGCAGGGGTGGAGAGAGAGCAGTTACTCAGCAAGTCAGGGGCAGGTGGAGGTGCGGGTGGAGAACACTCACCCTCCCGTCGGCAGGGCAGCTGCTCAGGGCCGGATCTTCAGACTTCAGACATCCCGTTTTTCCCAGGATGGCGCAGATCTTGAAGTTGATCCGGTTGGTGACCTGTGGAGCCAGCAGAAGGTGTTTGTCCATGTGGAGGTGGGGGGGCGAGGGGGGCGAGGGGGGCACCCACCTGCCTCTGAGCCGCCCTGATGGTCACCAGCTTGAACAGCCTCTTGCTCCTGGACCTGGCGTTGTAGGCGTTGACGGCGAGCCGAGCCGCCGCCTGAACCTCCGCGGCGTCGGGGCTGATCTCAGACCAGCCGCCCAGAAGAGGCACCTCCTCTGTACACACCAGAGTCCCAGGATGAGCCTTGTCCACCAGCTTTGGAAGGTGTGTTTCTACCACTCCTGACGCCATCAATCACATGACTTCAGGCTAAAAAGTCAGCTGATTGATTGTCCTGAGGCTGCAGAAGCACCTCACCGCTTGGACATCCTGGAATTCTGATTGGTTTTTCTACCACGAAGCTTCGGAACCTCAGTTCTCCTTTAAAAAGCTCCGGTTTTGGCTAAATAACGAGAATCTGCTTCGAAAAAATAATGCACATGTATCGCTTTGATTCTGAAGTCACATTTCTGAAAGATGGGAAACTTTCCATGTTCCTGCTAGTCCTTCTGACCAGCGAAACACACACACACACACACACACACACACACACAGAAACAGCACAATAATCAGTCACGTTAGTCAGATTTGTGAGTGAAAGCGGACCACAGGCTCCCTCTGTCCTTACTGGCTGTGATGACTTCTTCCACAGGCTGAGCCGTCAAACCCAAGCAGGCGGTGAGACACACCAGCAGAGACACCCACAGGGACATCTTGTCTTGTCTTCAGCCCAACCAGGAAAAAAGGTGGAAGTCTGCAACCAGACGAAGACGGAGTTCAGGTTTGTCCTCACGCAGTGAAGGTTGGAGCAGCTCTGAGGCAGATGGAGAGAAATACTGGGAATGTGTGTGTGTGTGTGTGGGTGGGGCTGGGGGAGAGGATCATGGGTAGATGGAAGCTGTGGCATGTTTGACGAGTCCGTGAAGGCCACACCCAGCGCCAGTGACGCCGTGCAGGGATTATCGCACCATGGGCGGCCTGGGTGTGTGTTTTTGTGTGTGTGTGTGTGTGTGTGGGTGACTCAGTGTGTCGTCTGCAGCTGAATGTCAGCCCCACGTCCGTACCCGCAGCCAAACATTGGCTGTCACATGGTGTTGATCAGAGCTGAATAAAAGCTGCGCTGTCAGCAGGTGAGTCCCACTCACACCTTCTCCTGCTCACTGGCGATGCTGACGGAGGCCGGATCAATCCGCTCATCTGGGCTCGGCCTTGAAAACAGAACGCAGGAATCGGCTGAGTTTCACGTAGACTGCACTCAACCGTTTTCCCTCCCGGTTGTGGCGTTCAGTGCCTGGCCTTCACACCAGTTACCCTTTGACCTGAACACTCACCTCTGCCTAAAACCAAACCTTCAACATGAAATGAGTTTATTTGTCCGTCACGTGACAAACAGGACGGACGTCACAGCTGTGTGTAACGGACCCAAGTGACCAGCAGGTGGCAGCAACACTGCAACAGGTGATCATCCATCCATCCATCCATCCATCATCCGTCCATCCATCCATTTCTTGTAAAAATACACTGAAAATCTGGATTTATCTTCAAGTTTCAGTTATTATTGGCTGTAAACAGCCACAATAAGATTCAGATTTGCTTTTAGGTTGATATTCAGTTATCTTGTAAACCAGGTTATTATCAACTGTTGTTTAAAAAATCATACTGTATAAATATGGATTTAAATGTCACAAAAGATGCATGAATCATTACGGGATTTAATGTAAACATGCTTGCTTTTTTTTTTTTTTTTTTAATAACGCCTAAAAATAGAACGTTTATATTATCCAACGCTGAGACGGTTGTGACACATTTGTATAAAATGTTTCTCTATTCAGTACTACATAAGAGAAATTCTCAAATGTTAATGTTTATTCAATTCAACACAGTTTTAAAAAAAAATATTCTTTATGGCTAAAATACCCAACAATTTTACACGGTTAAAAACACGACGAGATTAAAATGTGTTCCTCACAATTTACGTTTTTTTAAAGCATACTCTAGTGGAAAAAAACAATATTTAATTACAACTTGGATTATTTTCTTCTCAGTGAAAGTAGTCTTTTATTCCTACGTGGATTTTTCCACGCCACATTCCTCGGAGCCGGGATCTGGCGCGCGCCTCGGCCTCGGCGAGCCTTTACCAGTCAGGCCACGCCCACTCGGGATGCGGAATGACAGCCGCCTCCGCCAATGACGAGCCGGCCCACTGTCTTCTCCCCGCCTCCGCCTCCCGTCCTCCATGTCCAACTTTGGTGCTCTCCTCCCCGCTAGCCCGTCTGGAGTCTCTCCGGGGAGCCCAGCTACAACTCGACAGATGTCCCAGCCATGGACGGCGACAACAGAATAATGTCTGTATGACTCGGGGAACATTTTCCAAGGTGAGTTTGATCAGTTTTACTCACGGGGAAGGAGATAACGAGGTGGCTTTCCTAGAAAAAGTTTGTCCGGAATCATTTCCAGCCAGGCGGGAGCGGAGGGAGAGTTTACCCCGCTGCTAGCTTAACTTGTTTACCTCATTAGCCCGGGAGCGCCGCAACACTTCACATTTTAGAAAGAATCTGCCCCAAAGCTCTTCCCTGCTGTGTCACACGATTTGTGTTTCATGATTTTTTTTTGTGTGTCAGATAATTACCAAAAAAGACAGGTATTTTAAATTTAAAAAGATTTCCCCCCTCGATTTTATTGGTGGAAGCACACCACTAGCAAATATCTAGCTGTTAACAATTGCAGGCTGATGTTGCATCAATGGATGTCTTTGGTTTTCTTTCTCATTGGCAGCTGTTTTCACTGTGTGTTTGATGTCTTTTGCTTTTGTTGACTTGTTTGGTTGTAGTCTTCAGAAGCTCATCTGACTCATCGAAAGCACTTGGCATTAAAAACATCATTGATGGAGGCTGTTTTATTAACCATGGCTGTAGTTCAGGGGCACCTGGGGAGGTTAACGCATTGATAAAACCAAAAGCCAACTGTGTGCAGACAGACGGACAGACAGATGGACAGGCAGACAGGCAGACAGACGGACAGACAGACAGATGGACAGGCAGACAGGCAGACAGGCAGACAGACGGACAGACAGACAGACAGACAGACAGACAGATGGGGGTCTTACTACAGATGTGCATTCCTGCAGCCAGAGGAGTGATGGAGTCTTTAAATGAGGCTCAACAGGAATGCAAACAAAACGGGGTGAAAGATGAAGCCTGAGGCTGTCTCAGAGTAGGACGAGAACAAGGAGCGGGAACGTCGGCTTAGAGCCTCCGCATTGTTCTTCTCTCTTGTGTGCAGTGAGCAGGTCAGAGATCGTCCTTCTGGAACTTGAATCCAGTTGGAAAATCAAGGTAAAGTCACATAGAAGAAATGCGGTAAAGAGGCGTGTTTGTTCTGCATGGCTGCGTGTCCGTGGCGGGGTTTGAACCTGCGCCAGAGCTGCTGTCAACAGACGATACCGGAGCGCTTTTGTGGATTTCACGAGTTTACGCAGGTAGACTTGACTAGACTAGATTGAGCTTTGAAATGTAACAGAAGACAGACGCACGTTAACGACCCTGTTTCAACTTTATCTCAAATCTAACCCTAAAAGATCAATGTGACACTTCCAGAGAGTAAAAGTCTAAAGTCCTGCCGAGGAGGCTGCAGATGTGCAGGTTATTGTTCAGACCACGTTTAAATTGATCCAGAGCTTCCGTGAGTGACGACAGCGAGTCAGAACACAAATGCTGACGCTTTGATCGTCTTTTTATGGGAATCACTCTCACTGATGGATAACAAGCCAAATACGTAGAATGTCATAAAACACCCTCTTGTTTAGCAGTTGTGAATAGTTTTGAAAGGTTAACTGTGAAGTTAATCAGAGGGCTTCTGCTCCGTGTTGTCTGTTTTTGACTGGATCCGATTATCAAGATTAAGATGAATTTTATTTTCCCCCAAGGAGGATAAAAGTCAGATACACTGGCAGCATCCTCAACATTCAGATGGGATTGTTGCGTGCAGGAGGGGGGTAGTGGGTGATGTTTCCGGCGATGCAAACCTTTTTGACTGGCCTGATAGTGAGTTATTGTTTCAGAGGGTTTCCAGGTTCCACCTGCTTGTCAGAAGAGCAGCAAGTCTGCAGAAAGCTTTGAGACTGTCCATCAGGCTGCTCGTATTTTTTACCACAGATGGTATCTGGCCCGTTTGGGCCTCATTAGTTCTGAAAAAAGACATCTTGGCGGAACGCTAAGGGAGCCAAATTGTCCAAGACTCTCTCCCTCTCTCTCTCTCTCTCTCTCTCTCTCTCTCTCCCTCTCTCTCTCTCTCCCTCTCTCTCTCTCTCTCTCTCTCTCTCTCTCATGATTAATATTGTGAAAAGAAACAAATGAGAGACAGACGTAGGCTCCCTCTGCCTCGTTCTTCCATCAGAACCCTTTTGTTTGGCCTGTCAGACTTTCCCCTCCGCGCTCGCTTCATAAATAGAGGCACCTCGTTCCAGTTGGAGGACCCTCGTTGCTTTATAATCACAAGCATACGGTCCATACTCTCCTCTGCACACTCATATTTCAGCTGACGGCCCACAGCAATCAAGTTTAAATTAGAGAGAGCGGTTCCAGAGCAGCTCTGCCAGGTCTGAGGCCGCTCTGGTCCTGATATTAAAGCAGCTCCGAGGGGCCCGCAGTTGGGGCTCCTCCTGCTCCTCTGGGCTCTGTTTCTGCAGCTCAGACTCTTCTGAAGCGCAGGTCTTCACACTGACCCGTCTCTGCTGTGTCTTCACGCCGGTTTCCCAGAAACCCCGAGGTTGTGGAGGCTGAGCAGTGCGAGCGTGTCCGTGAAAGGCTGAAGTGGTGCTGGAGGACGTGCTGGCAGCTCCGAAACCCAATCCTGCCCCTTCGTATGCGAGCTGATGCCAGAACCTGCATCTGTTTTACATTGAGGAGCGTCTTTTTTAGAGCAGGCTGGAAGTACCTCAACATGGTGTCATGGTCATCTGGCACAGCCTGCAACGATCAGCAAATAAACGGTGGAAGGAGGTGTGTAGATCAGGACGGTATGGAACAGTTTCCAAGGCCGCGCCGCCGCCGCTCCCGCCACTTTGGGCTGTGGCCACAGATCCTTAATAATGGCGCTTGTGTGAGATCTTTCTGAAAGCCATTCAGGCTTCAGCCGACATGACAAGTAGAGATCAGAGTCTGGTGGGACGAAAAGAACCTCGACTGGTTCAGGTTTCGGCTGCCGCTCGTGCTGTTGCTTTCAGTTTCAGGGTTATGGACCTCTTTCCTGCAGGGAACTCTCTAAGGTAAACACTGCTGCCTTTTAAACACAATAAACTAAGAATGAAAGACAAATTCAGAGCAGCTGTGCAGATGTGAGTGTTGAGCATCGGACGAGGCCATCATCTCCCTCAGACAAACGCTGGAACGAGCTCACGTTATTATAAACTCTGCATAATCAGCAGCCAGTCAGCTCGTCCAGCGTCTGCTGCTCGAAAAGTCTGAACTATTGAGAGTGTGCTAAAGTGCTGCCACCTTATACAAAGCTATGAAAACACAGCTAGCTGTGCTGATCGTTAAAACTTGGCAGAAGTTTAACCTCTGCTGGGAAAACACTCGGGCACATGTAGCTCCAAAATCACAAGTGGTTTCTTGCCAAAATAGCATAAAGAAAACTGTGGAGTGATTTACAAGCTGCTGTGGTTTAGAAACCTGCAGCCTTGGTTAGCATCAGGGCTGAGGACCTGCTGCCAGACAGTAGGTCCTCAGATGCTCTTCCCTGCTTGTCCTCCTGCTGGCTTCGGGTCCAGGTCTGGTCCCTGGTGGCCCCACTCTCCACAACCATGAGAGATAAGTTGAGACCTCAGAGTTTGTCATTGGGCTGGAGGCCGGTTGGACGCGTGGAGGGACCGGCTGCAGTTCCTCAGGTCTGAGGGCTGCTGTCGGCCCCTCCTGGTGCTGACGCACACAGCAGGACTCGTTCTGCTATCTGACCGTTCTGCAAGACTAATCATCACTGGGCTCAGGAATCCCTTTTGAATATTAACTTGAATATAAAGTTGAAAACTAACTCAAAAACGTTGGGTAAATACAGTTAGGGGAGGTAATGAAGGTGGCCGACCTGAGAATGGGTCCGTTTCTGGGAACTCTGGGAGCTGCTGGTGTTGCCCTGCCCTGCAGAACTCATTAGAATGGTATTTGTTTCACCACATTGCACCTAATCGTGCACGGTGTGTATTTTTAACCAAATGGAAAATTCATTATAACATCTCATTTATAATAATTTCACAGGAAAATAACAGAACACGAAGTCTTTTATTGCAGGTATAGGAAAATTGGACAAAAAAAGTAATCAGAACCATAACAGGAGATTTCTAATGGTGAGCACTTGAATGCACCGTGATGTCCTTGTGGCTGCTGTGCTTTTAAGGCTGTGTCCCTGAACACACCGTGACGTCCACGTCCACAGACTGACCTCTGAGGTAAGGCTGTGTACCTGAAGGCATCGTGGCGTCCCATCTCTGCGTTTGTCAGAGCAGCAGCCGTAAATGCCACATTGTAAACAAAGCATAACCGTGCAGCCCTCCGAGGCTGCCTAAAAGTGAGCGTGAAAGACCATTTTTGTCCCAGGCGAGGCCTCGTTCAAGTGTCCAGTCAAGCCTGGATTTGTCGAAGTGAGTGCAGACACAAAGATAAATACTAACTCTGAAGCAGAGGGGAGGCCAGGCTATAAACACACCCAGACGGTGGACAGGCGCTCAGGCGTCCTGAGGCCAGCTTTTGTTTGGATTCATCTTTAATCCAGTTCAGTGAAAGTGTGTACTGGAGTGTGTGCACGTGTTTCTGCTGCAGCGAGGAGGTTATTTTTACTGCTGCTCATGTATAAGTGATAGATCTGTCTGATTGAATTATATAAAGCTCTCCTGGGCACCAGATGAGTGTGTGTGTGTGTGTGTGTGTGTGTGTGTGTGTGTAGATGTGACGACATGCTGTAATTTAGCTGGAATTTGGTGAAAATAGGATCTTCCTGTTTGCTTGCCTGTCGCTCCTCTTCCCCTCGGTGCTTGGGGTTTTTCATGTGCGTCTTGTGTTTGTTGTCTTCATGGAGCGTTAGCGGTGCTGGAGGAGGATAAATGGCTGTTATCAAGCATGTTGACGCTATCTGATTTGGCAGGCAGGCGATGGCAGCAAATGAGAGCCGAGATTACACAAGCAGGCTTCCCAGATAAAGCTTCTGCCTCACCTCTTTTTATAGTAAACCCTACCCCTCCGGTCACAGGTGTGTGCTAACCTGGTGAATGTAATAGCTAACTTTTTCATGACTCGTGGTGGAAGTTTGCGCTCTCTCTACAGAGCGTTAGTCCAGGGTTCATCTGTTGACAGCAGAGCTTCGCTGCTAACCCAGCAAACAGCTGCTACAGTTACAGGATAATTAGAGAGTAACCTGGGTGCTAAACGTCAGACAGGTTGCTGACAGCTGTTGGCCTTTGTGACCTCTGTCACATGACTGCAGATGATGGGAATGCATGTTTTTTCACTGGTCAGGTACCTGACTGAACGGGGCCTGTGGGCAAAGATAATGTGCACAAAACAGACCGACAAATGAGAGCGTAACGCTAACCCAGTGGTCTTTCAGCTGGCCTGAGCGTTGATTTACAGACTGATTTATGGCTGCGTGGATGTTTGCTGCAGCCAGTCAGTCAGCAGGTGCTCTGATGCTCTGCTGGGAACTGGATCATCTCTGTGCGCTTGGAAAGACACACACTTTGACTCAGGGACCGAAAAAGACCCGAAGGCAGCAGCAGCAGCAGCGGTTCGCTCTTCAGGTGTTTGACTGACACTTTTATTACTATATTTGGTTCAATAAAACAGCAAAAGAGTGGCTGCCACTCTTCAAAACGCTGCTGTTCCCTGTAATGGGAGTCATTAATCCCATGGTATTATGCAGCTCTGCTTGTTAGCGACCGTTCATCCAGTTCCGGTGAACTTGTGTGTGTGTGTGTGTGTGTGTGTGTGTGTGTGTGTGTGTGTGTGTGTGTTGTGTAGTTTGTAGAGAGGCCCCAGCACCGTCAGACTGAGCGAGGCTTCTGTCGGGAGGAATCATCCTGTGATAGAGTCCAGGATTAGCGGACCGACCTGAGGCCAAACAGAGCAGGGTTAGCACGTAAAAGGCTTCAGGTTACCGAAGAAAACTCCAAGTCAACAACGTTAAATTATTTAGCAGATCAAAGGTTGAAAATTCCCCTAATAGGATTAAATCCACATTAGAGCTGGCGAGGCCTTGGATCTGTGTTGAGCCGTTGTGCGGTGGACAGTATGGAGCCTTTGGAGTTACACGAACTCCCATTTGCTTTGTTTGTCCTTTCATCATTACTGTCTGCTGTACCCAGAGGAGCAGCAGGATGTCCTGACCTATAGATGTGCCCCCACGCGCCCGTCCTACCTGTCAACGTGGTGTCATAAATCCGCAGGTTTAATTAGCGTAAAGATTCCAGGCGTGGGCGTGACATCGTGGCTGTGTCGGTGTAATGGAAACCCTCCGTCTCCGTGTGAACTTGTAGCTTCTGTAACGACGGCGATAATCCTTGATCGTAAAGACAACACGGCAGCGCTCAGATGTGACCCTAACCCTAACCCATGCAGTTTAAACTCGATGGTGGTCACTGAGGTTCATTACTGCTTTGTACTCATTAGGACTGACCCCCCCATTAGTCCAGTCAGTAGCAATGTAATGGAGAAAGTACGGAGTTCCCAGCAGCGTGACTCATCGTTTTAGTGAAGAGTGCTTGTGTGTGTGTGGGTGTGTGAGAGACAGTGATTTAGTTGTGTTTCTTCTTCTGCACACATGTTAAAGGCGTGCGCTGGAGGTCAGAGTTGAACACGCCAACACACAACCTATGGGGGCGGTCACATGGTTCCCTCTGTACCTATGGGCGTGTGTGTGTGTGTGTGTGTGTGTGTGTGTGTGTGTGTGTGTGTGTGTGTGCGTGCTGGGCTGATGGCTGCCCTCTACCCTGGCTACCAGTGGGCAAACCCAAGGCTGGGACTCTGAACTGGGACGCTATCTGCCTGGAATGTTCAGACCACAGTTATGAAGTGCTGTGGTTCAGTTCTCTGCCAGCCGACTCCGCCGTCCTCCGTGGCGGCGTTAAACATGGGCGGTGACATCATGTCCACTGCCTACTTTTGTCTTTCCCTTTTGTCACCTTTTGTGCAGATGGGTCATTGAGCC